>JAVTVY010022847.1:0-85517 GCA_036873755.1 Hanleya hanleyi
TCTTTTCTTAATTTCTGCTTAGTTCCATTTTTATAGCATTTTAACTAAAATTATTTGACAAAAATCGATTAACTTTCTACACAAAAAGTTTAATAATGCAAAAACTAAGCTGAACTTATAAAAACTGAGACACTGTTGACTAGATCATAATGTAGCAAGAATACTTTTCGAGAAATAGGAGTTTTGCCAAAAAATGAAATGCTAGAAATTGGTCAAAACTGTCCAGCTATAAATTCAAAGGAATAATTATAATATTTCTCATGAATCCCTGTCATATCACCAACCTACTTATTCCAGATATCTTTTGTACAAAAAAGTGTTCATTATTGTGCTTTAAATCTGATTTAAAGTTAGAAAACTTGTTCGGGTGGAAAATTTTCACACCTGTGCTCATCTGAGGAAAGCCCAGGCTGCTCTTCTGTTTATCATTATGTCGGACAATTAGGCTGGTCAGCACAATACACACTCGTGCAGTCATTAACACCTCACTAACAGTCACACGAAAGGTTATTCTGTTACCAACTGAATATTCAATTAATGAAATAACACAAAAATGACAAATTTTGACCCTCAAGTGAGTTATGTATCCTTTATTATACGCCCGTCAAATTTGTCGGGACGTTTTATGGTATGGCGTCGTCCGTCCGTCCATCCGCCCGCCCGCCCGCCCGACCGTCCGTCCGTTAACTTTTTCTCGTCAACGCAACTCGTCCTAGAGTTTTCAGTGGATTCTTATGAAATTTGGTACATCTGATCGGTACCATGTGTAGATGTGCACGAACTTTTTTCGGCCCGATTCGATGTTTTCTTGAGTTACTCCCCTTGATTTTGGTCTGAAATCCTTGTATTTGGCACCTAATGTCTTCGTCAACGCAACTCGTCCCAACGTTTTCAATGGATTCTTCTGAAATTTGGTACACATGATCGGTACCATGTGTAGATGTACACAAACTGTTTTTGAGCTGATTCGACGTTTTCTTCAGTTACTCCCCTTGATTTTAGTCTGAAATCCTTGTATTTGGCACCTACTGTCATTTCAGCCCAATAGCGAAGTCTCCGAACTGTTCGTGTACGAGTAATTTGCCCTTGCCCGCTAGTAGGCGCTCGAGTCAGGGGGGACAAAATGTGGATTGGATAAGATGAAAAGAGATAGGTAGCCATCAAAACAGTGCAATATATTGAGCAAACGACATTTCCAACAACTTCAAAATTGGGTTCGGTGGCATGACAGATCACACTTGTCAATGTAATACTTTGTATTTGGCCATATCCACGTTCAATGCGACATTTTCTATTGTAACGCCAGTGACATCATTAGTATAATGCGTAATGTCCTTTGTTGACGTCATGATGCTGTCGCCATATCTGATTGTTGCATGACGTCACAATACAACGTTGCTAGAAGAAAGATACATTGTATGGGATTTTGTCCTCCCCGATTCAAACGTCCTCTGGCGGACAGGGGCAAATACTCTTATCATGACAGAATGGAAACTCCCGTATTCACCAGGCTGATGAGCTTACTTTTGCAGCTAATGCTAACAAAAATTTTGTTTTAAAGTTACTGATACATACATAAGCGCATAACCGGGGGTGGGTGAATATGCACCCCCGCAGAGTAAGAGTAACTGGAGTTCTACTTTCTCCTACAAATACCGCTCCAGGCCCTTATGTTGTTTATCGACTGTATTTTTTTACGGGCGTATTTTGGGTTCAATTGAACTCTTGTTATCTGAGGAATAAAGCAATAAGTACATCATACACAGAGAGTTTTGGCAAGTCTGTATCCTACTTTCTATTGTTACCATAACATGTAGCTATGGAACTATATTATATTACACCTACTTACAAATCTCCTAGTACTGTTAAACTCTCAATTTTAACTGTATTTTTTCCTTCTCTCAGATATTGATGAGTGTGCTAGACGACCCTGTTTTAATGGGGGGACTTGCCGCCAGGGAGAGCCCGGGCTGATAGCCTGTGAATGTTTGGAGGGGTTCTACGGAGAATTTTGTGAAAGTGGTAAGATTCCCTAACTGAATACTAATCAATGCCAAAAAGGTACAATAGGTACAATAGGTACAATGGGATAAAACAAGATCTCTATTGAACACAAACATATATTGGTTCTTGGAGGCCTGTAGTATTGACAACATGTAGTTGGCAGTCTTCTCTCCCTAGTTAATCTATGCTGTTGATAAATATAGTGATATCTTTCTAACTTGATGATAAAATGGAGCAGGAGGATTCTGGGTAAATCCAGGTGATACAGTCAGAAAGACAAAATATCCCGTATTCTTTAGTGTTGCTGTTAAAGGGAACGTAAACTCTGGTGAATCGTGCATGGCCAGTTAAAGCTTTTTCCTCATAGAATCCAAATCGTGTATCAGATATTTTTTTACAATTTTTTCAAAGCACTACTAAACGTTTTAACTTCGTTACATTGGAACAACATAGAGGCCTCCATGTTTGAAGAATCGTGACGTCAGCGGACACTAGTTCTTCTGCCTCTGGAGGTAAAAACGCGTCATTGGCAGCGGTGCAGTACCGTGCAGTATTCGAGACCGTAGCTTACAAACATGAACGAGGATGATAGTGCGACGTGTCGGGATTACCTGGTACATCGTGACCGCCAAATGCAGAGCAGCCCGGCATCGTAGAATATCTGCTAGAATCAGGCCGTATTCTATATCAAAGCTAATCTATAACATTGCCTCTGTTAGTCGGGGAACGGAGGAGTGCATGAAAACGACCATATGCGGCCATGTTATCTCGACGCAGAGAATGTCCGATGACGTGGGAGATTATCGGCACAACTGAATTTCACGCTTTCCCATTGGATAAAATTCCTGCCCAAAATAAACATGGCGGCGCCCCCAAGAAATTCCAAATCACGGTATTTTCTATGTTTGCGTCTGTCTCATTCGTTGGAAAAAAATGAGAAAAAATATTTGTCACAATTTTTTTATTCTATCTGCACTCTTGTATAATTCCCACGGTGTTTTACCGCAGAGTTTACATTCCCTTTAAACAATCTATGATATGTCTTGGTATTGTCTGTGGATCTCTGTGGGGATGACTATATTATAATTGTCATCTGAATGAACTGATTTCTTTTGTACAGAGCTACTGTGCCATAATAAGTGTTTCAATGAAGGAACCTGTCTGGTAAGTCCCCACTACCTTAGCAAAACTTTAATACTTCCCTTTGAGCTGAAACTAGTCAAATCCATATAGCTAGACCGTGTCCCTTCTCTGCAGCTATGGGTAGATCCATCTGAACTTTTATACCAGAGTTCACTGGCCCTTAAAATTAGTATGTTACCTTGAGACAGCCACCTGAAATTTAGCATCGCATCACATGGGCTCCTCAAGGTAACATACTGTTACTGACTGATTTGGAGATGGCTTGTGCTAGCTCTGGTAAAAATGTTCAGATTTCAAATGAGGAATAAATTGAGTATGTCCATAGCTAAGAGGAGGGATGATGCCTTAGTTATGGTACTTAGCCACTCATAAACCTACAAGTTTGAACCAACTGTGATAAAAACATATGCTCTGAAATATTGAAGATTACACTCATTTGAAACCCAGTTAAACCATGAGAATTAAGTTATGAGGCATTGTACTTAGTTTAATATTTCCAAAAGGCAACCATGTAATAGAATATCAGGATGTCATGTTACCAATTTACAATGATATTTGGTGTACTGGTATATTGACCAAATCTGAAGTAATTATTCTGTCTGGAGAGTATCTATCAATGTATACATTGGATTGGCCATATTGTATCACATGATTCCATGTTTCAGGAAGTGGATGCAACAACGTACCTGTGTGATTGTGCCCTGGGGTACACTGGATCTAACTGTCAAACTAATATTGATGACTGTGCCAGTAAACCTTGTCAACTCCAGGGAATCTGTATTGATGGCCTCAACAGCTACACCTGTGCTTGTATGAAAGGTAAATAACATATCAATATTGTGCTCAAAGGTCAGTAATTAATACCAATATTGTGTTCAGATGTCAAGGATTGTACCAATATTGCGCTCAAAGATCAATGATCATACAAATATTGTGCTCAAAGATCAATGATCATACCAATATTGTGCTCAAAGATCAGTAATTATACCAATATTGTGTTCAGATGTCAAGGATTGTACCAATATTGTGCTCAAAGATCAATGATCATACAAATATTGTGCTCAAAGATCAATGATCATTCCAATATTTTACTCTAAGGTCAATGATTGTATCAATATTGTGCTGAAAAGTTAATGGTGTTGCAAATATTTTGCTCAAAGGGTAATGATCATACCAATATCTCAAAGGTCAATGGCCATACCAAATTGTGCTCAAAGGTCAGTGATCATACCTATATTGTGCTCAATGGTCGATTATACCAAGATTGTGCTCAAAGGTCAATGTTCATACCAATATTGTGCTGAAAGGACAATGATCATACCAGTATTGTGCTGAAATGTCAATGATCATACCAGTATTGTGCTGAAATGTCTGATCATACCAGTATTGTGCTGAAATGTCAATGATCATTCCAATATTTTACTCTAAGGTCAATGATTGTATCAATATTGTGCTGAAAAGTTAATGGTGTTGCAAATATTGTGCTCAAAGGGTAATGACCATACTAATATTGTACTCAAAGTTCAATGATCATACCAATATTTTACTCTAAGGTCAACGATTGTACCATTATTGTGCTGAAAGGTTAATGGTCTTGCAAATATTGTGCTCAAAGGTTAATGACCATACTAATAATATTGTACTCAAAGGTCAATGATCATACCAATATTGTACTCAAAGTTCAATGATCATACAAATATTGTGCTCAAAGGTCAATGATCATACCAATATTTTACTCTAAGGTCAATGATTGTACCATTATTGTGCTGAAAGGTTACTGGTCTTGCAAATATTGTGCTCAAAGGTTAATGACCATACTAATATTGTACTCAAAGTTCAATGATCATACAAATATTGTGCTCAAAGGTCAATGATCATACCAATATTTTACTCTAAGGTCAATGATTGTACCATTATTGTGCTGAAAGGTTACTGGTCTTGCAAATATTGTGCTCAAAGGTTAATGACCATACTAATATTGTACTCAAAGTTCAATGATCATACAAATATTGTACTCAAAGTTCAATGATCATACCAATATTTTACTCTAAGGTCAATGATTGTACCATTATTGTGCTGAAAGGTTACTGGTCTTGCAAATATTGTGCTCAAAGGTTAATGACCATACTAATATTGTACTCAAAGTTCAATGATCATACAAATATTGTGCTCAAAGGTCAATGACCATACCATATTGTGCTCAATGATCATACCGATATTGTGCTCAAAGGTCAATGATCATACAAAGATTGTGCTCAAAGGTCAATGATCAAACTAACATTGTGCTCAAAGGTCAGTGATCAAACTAACATTGTGCTCAAAGGTCAATGATCATTCCAAATTGTGCTCAAAGGTCAATGATCATCCCAAATTGTGCTCAAAGGTCAGTGATCATACCTATATTGTGCTCAAAGGACAATGATCATACCAATATTGTGCTCAAATGTCAATGATCATACCAGTATTGTGCTCAAATGTCAATGATCAGACCAGTATTGTGCTCAAATGTCAATGATCAGACCAGTATTGTGCTCAAATGTCAAGGATCATACCAATATGTTACTCAAAGGTCAATGATCATACCAATATTGTTCGCAAAGGTTGATGATCATATCACAATAGTGTGCCCAAATGTCAAGGATTTTACCAATATTGTGCTCAAAGATGAATGATCATACCAATATACTACTCTAAAGGTCAATGGTTGTACCAATATTGTGCTCACAGGTTAATGGTCTTATGAATATTGTGCTCAAAGGTCAGTGATCATATCAATATTTTACTCAAAGGTCAATGGTTGTACCAATATTGTGCTCAAAGGTTAATGGTCTTACCAATATTGTGCTCAAGGTCATCATCATACTAATATTGTGCTCAAAGTTCAATGAACATACCAATATTGTGCTCAAAGGTCAGTGATTATACCAATGTTGTGCTCAAAGTTCAATGAACATACCAATAGTGTGTTCAAATGTCAATGATCATACCAATATTATTTATTTCATTATGATAGCTGATTCACTTTCTGTACTACGCAGAATTGTGCTCGAAGGTCAGTGATCATACAAACATTGTGTTCAAATATCAATCACCATGCCTATGTTTTACTTGAATGTCAATGATTGTACCAATATTGTGCTCGAATGTCAGTGATCATATCAATATTGTGTTCAAATGTCAATGATCATATCAATATTGTGCCCAAAGGTCAGTGATCATACAAACATTGTGTTCAAATATCAATCACCATGCCTATGTTTTACTTGAATGTCAATGATTGTACCAATATTGTGCTCAAAGGTCAATGATCATACCAATATTGTGCCTGAAGGTCTCGCTACTGTTTCACAAATGGTTCTTTTATATGATAGCTGATCCACTTTCTGTACTATGCCGAATTTTTGACAACCAAGTGATTCTCGTCGCAGCGTACTACTCTCAATAATCATTTCAACTGTATGCTTAATCCAACTCCCACATTGCCATTGTTCAGACTGCATGGATAACAAATAACCAGCCATTGTTCAGACTGCGTGGATAACAAATAACCAGCCATTGTCCAGTCTGCCTGGATAACAAATAACCAGCCACTGTTCAGAACGTGTGGATTACAAATAACCAGCCATTGTTCAGTCTGCCTGGATAACAGATAACCAGCCATTGTTCGGACTGCCTAGATAACAAATAACCAGCCATTGTTCAGTCTGCCTTGATAACAGATAGCCAGCCATTGTTCGGACTGCCTGGATAAACAGATAACTAGTTATTGTTCAGACTGCCTGGATAACAGATAACTAGCCATTGTTCAGACTGCCTGGATAACAAATAACCAGCCAGTGTTCAGACTGCCTGAATAGCAGATAACCAGCCATTGTTCAGACTGCCTAGATAACAAAACCCGCCATTGTTCAGACTGCCTGGATAACAGATAACCAGCCATTGTTCAGACTTCCTGGATAGCCGATAACCGGCCACTGTTCAGACTGGCTAGATAAAAAATACCCAGCAATTGTTCAGACTGCCTGGATAGCCGATAAGCAGACATTGTTCAGACTGCCTGGATAACAAAAACAAAGCCATTGTTCAGATTGCCTGGATAACAAATAACCAGCCATTGTTCAGACTGCCTTAATAGCCGATAACCAGCCACTGTTCAGACTGGCTAGATAAAAAATAACCAGCCAATGTTCAGACTGCCTGGATAACAAAAAAAATCCATTGTTCAGACTGCCTGGATAACAAATAACCAGCCATTGTTCAGATTGCCTGGATAGCCGTTAACCAGCCATTGTTCAGACTGCCTGGATAACAGATAACGAAACATTGTTCAAACTGCCTGGAGAGCTGATAACCAGCTACTGTTCAACCTGGCTAGATAAAAAGTAACCAACCATTGTTCAGACTGCCTTGATAACAACTCACCAACCATTGTTCAGACTGTCTGGATAACAGATAACCAGCCATTATTCAGAATGCCTGGATAACATATAACCAGTCATTGTTCAGACTGCCCAGATAACAAATAACCACTCATTCTTCAGACTGCCTGGATAACATATAACCCGTCATTGTTCAGACTGCCTGGATAACCAGCCATTGTTCAGACTGGCTAGATAACCAGCCATTGTTCAGACTGGCTAGATAACAAATAACCAGCCATTGTTCAGACTGCTTGTATAGCATATAACCAGCCATTGTTCAGCATTGAGAAAATCTACCTCTCATACAGAGATATTGTGTCTTTGACTCTATTCCCCATAGATATAAGTGTCATTGATGATCACTATTACTATACATGGACCATTTACATCCATTTACAGGAACAACAGGCAGAAACTGTGAGAGGAACCTTGACAACTGTTCACCTAACCCGTGTCTGTCTAATGGTCGATGTGTGGACTGGTCCATTGATGACTACTACTGTGACTGTGCACCACCTCTCACTGGGAAAATATGCAGTGGGTACAGCTTTTGGGAATGCAATATATTCATAGCAAAACTCTAATTATTTATATTTATACATTTGTAATATCTGTGCTGCATATATAATAAGATGATGATTGCATGGTTGAAGAATCAAAGCTTAGGCTGTTTGATTACTGACAGCCCCCACTGCCCTCACCCTCCAATCATGATGGCTGATAGTGACTGCTTTTCTCATTAAATAATCAACACAATTAAGTATAACCACCTTCATTGATACATACATTTTGGCATTCCATGTCATAGTAATATTCTAGCCTTTGGGCAATGGAGAAAGTTGTAATGTTTTTAATGAATAAGAGAGAATCATTAAACAAAACAATGAGATCCACTAATTGTTCTTGTTGACCCTAGATGAAACTTTGCCTGGACTTCCATATGTGCGTTGTGGTACCAACTATTGTTTTAATGATGGAGTCTGCCTTCAGAGAGAGGATGGTACCTTCTTCTGTGACTGCCCTAAAGGTGAGCTTCTGTGACTGCCCTAAATGTGAGCTTCTGTGAATGCCCTAAAGGTGAGCTTCTGTGAATGCCCTAAAGGTGAGCTTCTGTGAATGCCCTAAAGGTGAGCTTCTGTGAATGCCCTAAAGGTGAGCTTCTGTGAATGCCCTAAAGGTGAGCTTCTGTGAATGCCCTAAAGGTGAGCTTCTGTGAATGCCCTAAAGGTGAGCTTCTGTGACTGCCCTAAAGGTGAGCTTCTGTGAATGCCCTAAAGGGCCCTAAAGGTGAGCTTCTGTGAATGCCCTAAAGGTGAGCTTCTGTGAATGCCCTAAAGGTGAGCTTCTGTGAATGCCCTAAAGGTGAGCTTCTGTGAATGCCCTAAAGGTGAGCTTCTGTGAATGCCCTAAAGGTGAGCTTCTGTGAATGCCCTAAAGGTGAGCTTCTGTGAATGCCCTAAAGGTGAGCTTCTGTGAATGCCCTAAAGGTGAGCTTCTGTGAATGCCCTAAAGGTGAGCTTCTGTGAATGCCCTAAAGGTGAGCTTCTGTGAATGCCCTAAAGGTGAGCTCTAATGGTGGCAGTGATATCATTTCCTATACAGTATCACAAAAGATTGATATTTCTTGGTATTATAAGTGAAATGGTTTGGTGTAAGAATCCAGCATCCCTAATAAAATATAAATGGGAGAGGTACACTTGCATTGTGGCACTCGATCCCACTGCAACCTGAAGCCCCCTTCCCCCCCCCCCCCCGGGTCCATTTAACTTGAGTCCTGATTCCAACTATAGTTGGTGGGATTGAGTCTGCTCCCAAATAAACCAAATGAAGATATAGTTTATTAATAAAAAAAAAAAATTTAACATCATATTCGTGTTGTGTTGCTGCCTAAAATAAAATATCCGTGGGACAGGTACACTCGAATTATTCTTTCAACAACCAATTGTCTCTGTTTGAAAACTAGATAAACTATAAGATTGCTATATTTAGGTTTCAATGGCACTAACTATAAGATTGCTATATTTAGGTTTCAATGGTACTAACTATAAGATTGCTATATTTAGGTTTCAATGGCACTAACTATAAGATTGCTATATTTAGGTTTCAATGGCACTAACTATAAGATTGCTATATTTAGGTTTCAATGGCACTAACTATAAGATTGCTATATTTAGGTTTCAATGGTACTAACTATAAGATTGCTATATTTAGGTTTCAATGGCACTAACTATAAGATTGCTATATTTATGCCCCCCTCTAACTAGAGGGGGGGCATATAGCGATCGCTTTGTCCGTCCGTCCGTCTGTCCGTCTGTCTGTCTGTCTGTCCGTCTGTCCGTCCGAATTTCTTGTCCGAGCAATATCTCGGTTAATATTTGAGGGACAGGATTGAAACTTGCATGGAATGTGGCTAGTGCCTCGTAGATGTGCAGCGTTGAGTTTTTTCCGAGTTCCGGTATAATTTTCAAGAGTTATGGCCCTTTTTCTGAAATCTCTGTGAATGGGACTTGTCCGGGCTGGATCTTGGTTAATATTGTATGGACAAGTATGAAATTTGCATGATATGTGGTCAGTGCCCCACAGTTGTGCAGCGTAAAGTTTCTTCACGTTTCGCTTATATTTTCAAGAGTTATGGCCCTTCGTTCCTGAATTCTTCGTGAATTGGGACTTGTCCGGGCTGGATCTCGGTTAATATTGTATGGACAATTATGAAATTTGCAGGATATGTTGTCAGTGCCCCGTAGTTGTGCAGCGTGAAGTTTCTCCGCGTTTCGCATATATTTTCAAGAGTTATGGCCCTTTTTTCTTCAAATTTGTGTGAATTGGGACTTGTCCGGGCTGGATCTCGGTTAATATTGTATGGACAATTATGAAATTTGCAGGATATGTGGTCAGTGCCCTGTAGTTGTGCAGCGTGAAGTTTCTCCACATTTCGCGTATATTTTCAACAGTTATAGCCCTTTTTTCTTCAAATCTTTGAGACTTGTAGGGCTGGATCTCGGTTAATATTGTATGGACAGGTATGAAATTTGCATGATATGTGGTCAGTGACCCATTGGTGTGCAGCGTGAAGTTTCTCTGCTTTCGGTTATATTTTCAAGAGTTATGGCCCTTTGTTTATCAAAACTAAAGTGAATGGGATATATTCATTTGTCCAGGTTGGATCTCCGTCCATAACCGATTTGGACCAGAAAAATGACTATATTATATGTTATCCTACATTCCAAAGCAGACAACATACATGTAGGTCCTGAAGTTAAAGTATGAAGTTGCCCCAAAAAGAGTGAATTGGGTGCAAAATTCAAAGTTCACTGATCGCTTCATAATTTCACCACAATATACTCCCAAGGAATGTAGGTCTCATAACCAGGTCACATTTTCGGATTTGGCGAAAGCCCTGGCGACCATCTTGCATCGAAACATCGTATTATCACTTGTTGGCTGATACTTGGAATATGTATTATGTGAGGCATGGCAAAAAAAGTGACAGAAACAGAATTTTTATAATTATCCAAATTAGGCCTCCACCAACCAATAAACAACAGAACAATGGCGGGGCAGTGTCGGATTAAAGCGGAAGGGGGGGCATACAATTGAGCAATCTCTGATTGCTTCCTTCCTGTGTTAGGTTTCAATGGCACTAACTATAAGATTGCTATATTTAGGTTTCAATGGCACTAACTATAAGATTGCTATATTTAGGTTTCAATGGCACTAACTATAAAATTGTTCTATTTAGGTTTCAATGGCACAAACTGTCAGGTGAACCTGAATGACTGTTCACCTAACCCGTGTAGAAATGGTGGTCGATGTGTAGATTGGATTGATGATTTCTATTGTTACTGTCCTCCTGCTTCTGGACTCTTTGGCAAAATATGTGGTATGTATTTGTACAAGGTTTGTCTGGACCTGACCTTACTTACTAACTAGGCTTGCATGTTAAGGTTGTATAACACTATATGGGCTATTAACATCTTGTGTAATCTAGCTGTCCTTCCCTAGGTTATTCTGGATTAATTCTGTACATATTCCACTTTAACCAATCCTATTTCAAAAAGAACCTTTACAGAAATTCTTTGATTGGTTGGATTTTCACCACAGGCCGGCCAATGAAAATCCCAGTTTTTATTTTGAAAATTTGAATTGACCAATCAAGTTCTTTCTAGACTGCATTGAAAAAATAGATCCTAATTTGATGGACATTCATTGGCATATACAGCCTTCATAATGTTCACATTAATCAGTGAAAATTAGGGTTTCGTTCAGATACTTGAAATTCTAAATTTATTCACTGTAGAACTGAAAACTTCTAACAAAGGGAAGTTGTACAGTGCACCCCACCATGAACAATATTTCATGGCCACCATAGTTTAGGCCTGAAAATCTGAGTAAAAAACATCAGGGGAGACAAATATGGTATGAGGCATGCAGTAAAGGGAGATAATACAATCAAGGGAGACAATCATAGTGTAATAGCAGAAACTATGGAGCGAGAATGATTTCATCTACAGAAAATAGAATAATTGACTGTGATTCAGCATATTTTCGGACAGCTGCTTGCATTCTCTCATTCATGACCATCTCATGCTTATCTTCAACTGGTGGTTTGTGGTCAGGTCACATATATTGACTGAGTGTGGGCTCTTTCTTCTTCTGTCCTCAGATAATGTGACGGTATCAGGTGAGGGTGGATCGGGTGTAGGTGGAGTGGGTGAAGAGGACCAAGATACCACCCTAATTCTCCCCAACCCTATAATCACCGGCCAGTCTGGCTTCACATTTATTGCCATCATTCTGGGCTACATCTTTGGCCTTTTTTTCGTATTCATCATGGCTTTCATGGTCTGGTGGGGTGCACGGTGCTATGCCCGCCTCCGGGCTGACTCTGTATCTTCTTTATGTGATGGCGCTAGCTTACGCAGCTGTGAACGGAGTTACCTCTCTTACCTAGAGACTGAAAACACTAGTTTCTCTGAGAACACGCCTCCCAGAGGTTGGCTGAATAAGTTTTGTTCAACCACTCGTAGTAATCCTTTATATAATGCTTTTGATGTATCAGGGCTGACTAATGAGAGTTTTTCTGGATGAGCCCTGCGGTACATTCTTAGTTCATCTCCATACTCTATATGACTCTACTTCTCAAATTTAATATATAGATTACAATCTGATTGAATGTGATATATTTATATTGTATGTTCTCAGTATTAAACCTGCAACCAGGAAGTATTGTATTAATAAAAATAACACAGTGATCATAATACATGTATTGAGTAACACAGTGATTATAATACATGTATTGAGTAACTCAGTGATTATAATACATGTATTGAGTAAGATTGTATTCATTGATCTGTTTTGTTTTCATGTACCGTAGTTTATATAACAATTCAGTCTGCTTATATTATATCAGTATTAATATATTATTGAATTATTGCGTCAATTACTTATTTATCTTGATCAGTATTTACAACAAATCATGGCATTATCAGTTATTTAATAACTTAATGTTCATGATCAGGTCTCCATTAGATTATATGTGTTTGTCTGTACTCTCACAGTTATAAATTCCTCAGTATTAACATATTTGTCCTACTATCAACATGATCAGTATTGCATATTCAGCTAATTGTATTTCCTGAAGGACCTTGTTTACATATGTATATGATAAGAGACTGTAAATAGTGAGATTGTTTTGTGTTTGTGTTTTAGACAACTCCACAATATTCATTGGGAGTACAGAGCCTGGTATAAGTGTGATTGGTCGCGGCCCCGCAGGTATTAACCCCCTCACCTTGGCTCTCGTACTGGGGCTCATCTACGGACTTGTCTTCTTACTCTCAATCGCTGGCATAATATGGGTCTGTCTTAGAAGGCCTCACCAGAAAGATTTCTGTTTTGAGATTCCCACCTCCCGATATTATCACTTTATGGATTTGTTGTGATATTGTCATTCATACCTTACTCCTCCGTAACATTCACATACAAAAATATACTTTTATCATTATCACCCGATTTTATTTTTTAAACTGTGACTGGTGCGATATATATCCACTCAATTTTTAGTCACCCAGTCATCAAATTCGGAGGAGATCTAGTGACTAGGTCTTTGAGACAGTAGTGCCTTATATGGGCCTAAAGGTCAAGGTCACTCCGGATTGACCATGACCTATTACCAAAGGTCACAGAGGTTGGATGTCAGTGAATGATACTCAATTGCTTGTGCACACAATTATCCAAGGACCAAAGTGAACTCGACATTGACAACATCCTGTTTACTGAGAAATCATATTGACTTATCACTGCAACACAAATATGATACAAAACTTATCACTGAGGCTATATATCTAACAATGTGCAACCAAATGTTATATCAATGCAACACAGCTAGCTATAAGATCTGTTGTTTGGTCATGAGTTATTCGCAAAACAAATCTTACTGCCGAACTGAAAATTTAAACTTTGCAAAATTTCTAAAAGTAAGATCATGAAATGAATTTTTATGATTTGAAGCATGTTTTCATGTTATGGAATAATTAATGACAGCAAATTTTGAAAGGAAATACACTGGGAAAGTAGAAAAACTACCCGGGTTGAGAACTATGAAAGTGTTTTTGAAGAAAAAGAATTATGGAAACTTTCTATTGTTAATCCCTTATCAGGCATTACTGTACCAAAGATAGTCAAGGTCACAAAATGTGCTTCTGTCTCTCAGTGTATAATATATATTTCTCCGGAGTTCTTTTTCAGTGTCATGAGATTGGACATCAAATTATGGTCACTTAAAAAATACTGCTAAATGTACCTGTCAATTTTAAATCATTTGATGATGCAAACATTACTTAATCAACCAATCAGTGAAGGGACAAGTACTGATATGATATCAGTATATTGAGATATTATTAGTTATTCAGGTTTTCCCCCGGGTGTATGGAAAGTTACGACCCTCTCTGAAACTCCTACAACCTGACAACCTGAGGCATCAGCCGAAGGGTGTATGAGTTTCAGGGAGGGTTGTAACTTTACATACACCCAGAGGAAAACCTGAATAACGAATTTATTACCCCTCAAGCCTTTTTATCTTATAGTAAAAATATTGCAAAGGCCTGTCATTTATAACCAACGGTACAACGGACAAATCCAACAGGCCATTTCAGTTACGAAACTGTGTGCATTTTGCTACGGCACTGAGAAAGGCGTGCCACACACAATCCATTCAATCTGCTTTCGTTCGGAAATCGACTTTTATTTTTGGAACAAATGACCCCTTTTGGATGAGTTATGTGTCAGAGACTTCAGTGAAAATAATGCAGTATGACTTTATTTCATTAAATTTTGACGAGTGAGCGAAAGTTATTCCGTAAATATTAAGATATGGTCCGCTGAACTTTCGAAGTGAGAGCGTCGTTTCCAATCACATGTGAGTTGTTTTCCATATACCCCGAGTAGCAAGACATCACTCGGGGTGTATGGGTTTAAACGACCCGACATTTTAACCGATCACAATTCAGATATTGAATACAAATTTGCTTGTGGGGTAATAAAAATTGATATATACTGTATGACCGAATAATCCCAATATAATGACTACTGAATATTTTGCTTTATTCATACACCTATTAACCATTATCCTAAAATGTGTTCTTTAGTTATTACCTAACTTTCTATAAGACTATATTATAGAGGTAGACCAGCCAATATACTACTGCCAGTATAACATACCTAATTTCAGAGCTTCTGTTCTACTGTATATTTGTATGCACCCTATGTTCTACTGTTACCTGGATTACTTCATTGTCAACAGAATAAGCGTTTTTTAAGTAATATAGCTGTCAGTTATAGCTATTTATATTTGGATCAAATGTGTTTATAAAATATTAAGTATATCCTCGGAAAAAATGATAATAAAATGCCAGAAGAAAACTCTGCTTGTGTGTATTGATTTAGCTTGAAGCAATCTCCTTTGTACCATAATTTTCCTTAAAAAATTGAGCAAACAATCTCTGACTTGCTATTCCCCTTATCTGATAATTTAAATATGAGTATTTCTAGTTTATTTTCTATCACACCAGCATCTGTCAGAGATTGAATTAATGTATTCTGGATATACTATACAAATATAAACAATATTCTCTCTCTTTAAAGCTGATACTTTCTGCATCAAAATAGTTTTGAAAGAGCAACGAAAATAGAAACCAATTTTTTTTTTCAAATTTGAAGAACTGTCAGATTTGGATTTTCAAGCTGTAACTCTGTAATGAATTAAATAAAGAATATAATCATATTATAATTATGCATGTTTGTCTTGATATTCATATTAGGAGTAAAATGTGTGCTTTGCTGTTATGGGGAGAATATATTTTGTTTAATGATGCTGTAATTATTTGTTATTATTTTGAGAGGACAGTGTTTATATCAACTTCCAGCATTCTTCTTCCATGTAAATATATTTTAGACCGGTTTACCATATAGGGGGTGAGAATACCATGTGCCTGAGAACAGCATGCTAGACTATTGTATTTCACAGAACCGCTGTTGGTGTCAATGTCTGTACCAACATCTGCTAATTGTCTTCAAATGAAATAGAGGAAATGACAGATTTAATATTGTCAATCTCCCCTCATATTGTTTTCTAATTTGAAGCTTGTCTGAAATAAATAACTGACTCAGCATAAATGTTCTTTATTAGCCTGTATAGCCAGCGAACGTGATGTTAAACCTTAATTCTCTCTCTCGCTCTCTCTCTCTCTCTCTCTCTCTCTCTCTGTATAAAAAGGAAGGTGAAATCTAGTGAGTGACTACCAATAATCTGTGATATTGGTAACATATCATGCCTCAAGAACTTTTTAATTTTCTCTGTATAAAACTCCAGTAAAGTTGTTTCATGTACCAGGGTTCAATAGTGAAGGGTGTCATCATAATTTATTGATGTTCTCGTAGGCAAAGGTTAATATGGCCATATATGGTCATAAAGGTGTGTGCGGTTTAACATTCAGCAATTTGACTGGGCATGGGATGAGACAACACACCCATTCACTCCCTGTTATTTCTCCATACAGCTTCTTTGTCTGCAAGAACACCAATACATTACGACATCGACCGTGCAATTGACGGAGGTACATAAAGCAACGATGGACTTTTCTTTGGAGAGAATTGAAGAGCTCTTTGAAAGTCATTTTGTGTATTTCATTTTGTTATACACACTAGAAAAAAAAAATATGAGTACAAATGGAGAAATCAACACTTTTGGACCCCCCACCCCCCCCCTCCCCGCATCACCTCACATCATACCAACTTGGATTGTATTCCCACTTGCACCAGTTGCTTCTATTCCCACTTGCACCAGTTGCTTCTATTCTCATTTGCACCAGTTGCTTCTATTCCCACTTGCACCAGTTGCTCCTCTCAAATGAAGGAAGTATGTTATGTAGGTGTCACTTACCTATAAAATGTTCTACTGTTCCTATACAGACTAAACATAGTTGTATCAAATTCAAGTTTTCTTCAAAAGGCATCAGTAAATGTACCCATTGAAAATTCTGTGTACAACCCATTGAAACCCCTTTATTATAACATAGTTTATAATTGCTTTGTCACAGTTGATTAATTGCATGTACTGTTAATTTCATTGACCATCGGGCCATGAATATTATCAATAGTGGGCATTGAATATGGGAGTTTTAATGGATTTTTCATGGTGTTTGAATGAATTATGGTAAGTGTTATATAGTGGTGATTTGTGTTTTATTTATCTGTGATGTAAACCGGTGTTACAATTGTTGCCTGTTTATGACCAGAGTTTTTTTATCATGCTATTTGGCACCATAAAGCTTTTGATGCTACTCATGAAATTAACAATGCTTTCAATGAACCAAATCATGTATGACTGTCCCTCATAAACCAGTGATAAGAGGCAATCCAGTGATGTGCCAAACCAGGACCAACAAGTCACTTAAGGGTGGCTTCCCCGAGGCTCATTAATTGGTCCTTGTTTCGCATGCCACAGTGGATCACTAATAATGTATGATTCATGACAACATACAACAATCTCTGTATCTATTCAGCTTCAAATCAACATACGTAATGATGTCTTTATTTGCGTACCTGCTACAGGTCAAGGTCATACTTCCGATCATATCATTAATATTGCTCGACTGTACAGATGAAAAATTAGCCTATTTGTATGTTCATTTTGTATTATCTGTATATACATTGAATAAAGGGACTAACTGTTCATGTATGACTTGGGTTACCTCACATGTTCTCAAACTCAGCCGAGGAAGATCTCTGAGCTGGTTAGGTTTTCAGCTCACATCTTCTGTCAGTCAACTGAGGAAGATCTCTGAGCTGGTTACGCTGCCAGTGCACTTTTTCTCAAAGTCAACTGAAGAAGATCTCTGAGCTGGTTAGGTTGTCAGCTCAGATCTTCTCAAAGTCAACTGAGGAACATCTCTGAGCTGGTTTCACATCTTCTCATCACCAACCGAGGAAGATCTGTGAGCTGGTAAGGCTGCCTCAGAAGATCTCTGAGCTGGTTAGTCTGTCAGCTCACATCTTCTCAAAATCAACTTGAGGAAGATCTCTGAGCTGGTTAGGCTGCCAGCTCGCATCTTCTCTCAGTCAACTGAAATACCTCTTAGCTGGTTAGGCTACCAGCGCACCTGTTCTCAAAGTCAACTGAGGAAGATCTCTGAGCTGGTCAGGCTATCAGCTCACATTTTTTCAGAGTCAACAGAGGAAGATCTGTCAGCTGGTTAGGCTACCTCAGAAGATCTGGTTCACATGTTCTGAAAGTCAAGAGCTGGTTAGGCTGCCTCATATCTCCTCAAGGTCAACTAAGGAAGATCTCTGAGCTGGTGAGGCTGCCTCATATCTCCTCAGAGTCAACTAAGGAAGATCTCTGAGCTGGTGAGGCTGCCTCATATCTCCTCAAAGTCAACTAAGGAAGATCTCTGAGCTGGTGAGGCTGCCTCATATCTCCTCAGAGTCAACTAAGGAAGATCTCTGAGCTGGTGAGGCTGCCTCATATCTCCTCAAAGTCAACTAAGGAAGATCTCTGAGCTGGTGAGGCTGCCTCATATCTCCTCAAAGTCAACTAAGGAAGATCTCTGAGCTGGTGAGGCTGCCTCATATCTCCTCAAAGTCAACTAAGGAAGATCTCTGAGCTGGTGAGGCTGCCTCATATCTCCTCAGAGTCAACTAAGGAAGATCTCTGAGCTGGTGAGGCTGCCTCATATCTCCTCAAAGTCAACTAAGGAAGATCTCTGAGCTGGTGAGGCTGCCTCATATCTCCTCAAAGTCAACTAAGGAAGATCTCTGAGCTGGTGAGGCTGCCTCATATCTCCTCAAAGTCAACTAAGGAAGATCTCTGAGCTGGTGAGGCTGCCTCATATCTCCTCAGAGTCAACTAAGGAAGATCTCTGAGCTGGTGAGGCTGCCTCATATCTCCTCAAAGTCAACTAAGGAAGATCTCTGAGCTGGTGAGGCTGCCTCATATCTCCTCAAAGTCAACTAAGGAAGATCTCTGAGCTGGTGAGGCTGCCTCATATCTCCTCAGAGTCAACTAAGGAAGATCTCTGAGCTGGTGAGGCTGCCTCATATCTCCTCAAAGTCAACTAAGGAAGATCTCTGAGCTGGTGAGGCTGCCTCATATCTCCTCAGAGTCAACTAAGGAAGATCTCTGAGCTGGTGAGGCTGCCTCATATCTCCTCAAAGTCAACTAAGGAAGATCTCTGAGCTGGTGAGGCTGCCTCATATCTCCTCAAAGTCAACTAAGGAAGATCTCTGAGCTGGTGAGGCTGCCTCATATCTCCTCAGAGTCAACTAAGGAAGATCTCTGAGCTGGTGAGGCTGCCTCATATCTCCTCAAAGTCAACTAAGGAAGATCTCTGAGCTGGTGAGGCTGCCTCATATCTCCTCAAAGTCAACTAAGGAAGATCTCTGAACTGGTTAGGTTGCCTCACATCTTCTCAAAGTCAACTGAGGAAGATCTCTGAGATAGTTAGTTTACCTCATATGTTGTCATGCTTTCACGCTTTTGTGTGAAATACAAGCATCTAGTCCATCATTCAATATTCAGCCGTCGTCCAATAAAGAATTTCCGCGCCCCTAATCAAAAGATCAAATTCATATCATAGCATTCGCACCAAATTAAGAGAATAAATCATAGTATACTTGTTGACAGACTGAAAGTTCCTCAACCATTTTCACGATCCGCTCAATGGTTAAAAGACAACCACTCTCATTATTACAGAATGTCCCTTGTTTATACAGTTTAAATCACAGGCAGCAAATTACACTATTATATCACTGGTCACAATGACAAGACTGATCTCTTCTCTGCTGCCAACAGTCCTCTTGTATATACCTCACATAGAACTTTGCAGAAACTGATGTCATACAGAGAACGATAAAAAAAAACGTCCTGAAACATTCCAGGACTTCCCAGACTTGCTAGGACATGCTCCAAATTTCTATGCCAAGAAAATACAATAAACAATATGAGAATGAGGACATGGTCATAGGATATCAACTTACTGCTGCCAAAGGGCCACGCTGAAAAAATTAACTACTATAGCTACACAACATAACAAAATGAATTATAATTGAGAGGAGGGCCAGAGTACAGCATAGTAACACTTAAGGAAATTTTACCGAAAATAAGTTTTCTTTACAAAATACTGGTAGATGGTGGTAAGTAAAGGTAATTTACAGTAAGTGCATTACAATTTATTCTCTTGACAATTTATCAGCAATTATACTATTTCCACCAGCAACATGTGCAATTTTCAAAGCATATCGATAGAACATCAGACTCCAGCGAAACAATCGTTGATGCTTGGTTTAAAATTTCCCCAAGAACACTAATGGATTGCGATCAGTATACACAATATACATTTCCAAAACTGTTGATTACGTATGCTTCAAAATGCTGCAAACCCATATAATACAAGATTCAATACATCTTTTTCATCTGTGGAATATGCCCGTGGTGTTTGTTGAGTTTCTTGGAGTAATAGGTCCCCCAGCTTCATCCTCTTGAAGCAACATAGTTCCTTGATCTTGGCCCACCACATGACCCAGATCGGTTACCTGAGCCTGAGTAAACTCACTTTTCTGCAGAATTATTGGTGTATAGTGAGCCTCAGCCAATAGGTTACACTGCGCCTGCGCCCATAATACACTTCCCACTTCCTTTTTACCCCTCCTCAGCCCATAGGGCTGCGGGGTCTTGTCGTTGCCATGTACGTACGTACGTCCGTCCGGTCGTCCGTCCGTCCGTCAACATGTTCTTGTCCACTGAATATCTGCAGATCTATGAAATCGGGCTTGACCAAACTTTGGTGAGAGCTTCCTGAATGTTGACTGATGAAATGATTAGATTTTCAGATGGCTATGATGATTTCATGATTTTTAATTATTTTTTTTATTATTTATTGATGGCTCAGCTTTTGCACTGTTAACTATGCCCATCAACATGTTCTTGTCCGCTGAATATCTACAGATCTATCAAGTTGGGCCTGACCAAACTTTGGTGAGAGCTTCCTGAATGTTCACTGATGAAATGATTAGATTTTCAGACGGCTATGATGATTTCATGATTTTTTATTATTTTTTTAAATTATTTATTGATGGCTTATCTTTTGCACTGTTATCTATGCCCATCGGGAACCCTTTGTTGCATGTTTCATTGTGACTTTTGAAGGTTTCCTGATACAAGAAAGCCTGGTACATTCAAGATTCAGTTTATTTCCATTTATTCCCCTTTTATTTCACATTTCTCTGGGAGCTTACATGCTACACTTGTTCAACCTATGCACTACCCTCGGGAGGATTTCCGCACCCTTAGGGCACTAAATGTTATTGGACTTTTTCCTATCCACAGCTTCTCAGCTTCATGTAATATGTATGAGATGCAGTGTAGATTGTTTTTTCACACACACATGCAGAATCACCTAAAATTAATTGCTTTATAGTAATAACAGGTTGGGGAGATTATTTTATTTCAGAAGTACAAGAGGAAATAACCGGCGCGGTGTTCTCGCAGCATCGAACCCCTGTTAGGTTTGAATTTTGCGTCGCCTTAAATGAAGAACAACATTTTTGCTACATCGGTTTATCCGAAAGCAAATTTGCACAAGCCATATTTTATTTCAGAAGTATAATATGAAATAACTGGCAGGGGAATGCCTGCAGTATCGAACCCCTAGTTTGAATTTCGCGTCGCCTTAAATGAAGGACAACATTTTCTTCGATTTTGCTGTTAAATCATTGTATTCTGCATCATATGATTTATCCTAAAACTTTTGCTTGAACCATATTTGTGTCCACACATTTAACTGGTACAACATAATGCTTCAATTTTTGTCACCAAACCTGTGACTGTACCTTGGAAATTATTTAAAACGAGTGATTAGGAGAGCCCATGTTAGCCTGACTCTGTGCAATTTTGAACCAGTTTGTATACCTGGAGCTTATGTTTCGTTTTTTTGTTTCATTTGAGTTTTGGCCGCCCATACGTTTTCCGGAACTAAATTGGCTCCAGATGCAGCCCTGATCCTACTTGACAAAAAAAAACAGGCTTAGGGGTCCACGCACCTTTTAGGTGTTTGCCTGCAATTCATGTTCTTCTCTGCAGGCACTGAGAGTGCACGCGTTTTGAATGAGCTCATGTAGTGTTAGATTTAGTACAACCTATAGGGAACTAAGTCTAGAATACTAGCAGACAGATTGTAAAACACTGTCTATAATATCTAATCCCGGGAATACTAAACGCTGCCAATCGTGCAGACGTTCTTGGTCTAAATTGGTCTTACATTCGCTATGCTTTTCTTGCAAAACCCATTGGTGCTATCGTAAAGCTACATGTTTGAAATGTATTTCCTGGGATTATCTTGCCTGGGCAAATTACGCGCGGACCAGGCGTGTTTTTCTTTTGCAGGCCACTGGGGACCCGAGTTTACCATTATATAGAGACAACAAGCGGAGATGGTGTTCGCATCAGACTTGCAAATCAAGAAGGAATTGCCTGAGCCGTCTCCATTGTCCGCTGGTATTTCCCCCAGACAAAAGAAGTTGACCGACTGTACAGACCATCCTTTTGTTGTCGGGACTGGACAAAAGAGTCATTCTTCCCAGCCAATTAACAGCGGACCTTGACAAGGTCCTCACGCAGTCAAGATAGCGCCAAATCATCTGTTGTAATGCTTCGTTTGGGGCGATTTCATTGTCGATTACACCTGGATTTACGCTAACAACGACTGGGAATCATCGTCTCGAGTCTTCAAGTTTCTGTTGGGAAGTATATTTTCTAATTTTTAACGATAACATAATGTCTATCAAGAATTCTTTCCGCCATTTACTTCGTTTTGTTGTGTTGTTGTTGTTGCCCGCGACATCACGTAAGTCGCGGATTTATACCAACACCTATTATACGCACTTTGAACACAGTTGATTGTGCCTAATTGCTCTCTTGATAAATAAATTCTATCATTTTATTCGTTTATAAAAATCACGAGAGTCTATGAGAAGTTGTGCATATTTTGTGGTACACAATTTTCCAAGAAATATTTCCCGTTCTATTACTAAGAAACTTAGATATATGCTTGTCTCTGAGAGTAAACCATGCAATCTCGAAGTACAGGCCTTCATATATTGAAATCAAAATGGTTCTTTAAATCAGTTACGTTTTCTTAGACCTATATTTGAAATTAATCTTAGTATTAAATTAATTTCTTTTTACTGAGAAATTATGAACAGATCTGATGTGGATTTATTTTCCCGGGAAGACAATCAGAATGACTCAAGTCCGAAACGACATGAGTGTTACGTAGATCTTCCCTAGCATGCCTGCACAGGTCTTATTCGGTGTTATATCGACTTCAGCAGACTTGTTTACGTTCAAGACAAAGATCAAGTCTGGAGTTATGCAATCGTCTGTCACTGGTTTGGCACTGCCCAAAGGAACACAGTACCCAGGCTACGGTCCAGTTGTTTACGTTTAGAGCTATCATTCCAATCAAGACCGAACAATAGCCCCGTATTCTCAGCGGACATCCGACCTGGAGACGTCCTCTAGTCACAGTCCAGTACAATCGACTCTATGGACTACGGCTTCACTCATTTATAGACTGCTACTGATCTTTATCCACAGTCTTGTACTTTACTTTGACGGACTTCGTCTTTACCCTTGACTATCTTAGCCGTCCCTCTTTTACTTGCTTCGTCCAAAACAGCTCTTTGGTCTACAGCATTGTAAAATTAAATTAATTTCTTTTATTGAGAGATTAAAAATAAAAAATAAATTAAAAATTATCTGCATAATTTTTACTGTCATAATTAACTGGATGATTATTTTATACTTTTGTGACGGACTAGTAAGTATGTGACCTCAATTTTATATTGATTCGGCATTGCACATTGATTTTATGGGTTATTATGTAACACCAGTGATCTCTTTGTGAATCAGTTGATTGGTCAGTCCAGATTGTGGAATTATGAGGCATGTTCTTGGACTACGCCACTGCCTTCCAAGACCATGTTTCCTCATTCACTCGTCCGCTATAGATCGTCCTTCATTTCAGATTCCGCAGCGACACTTTGGGCTTCGACTTTACATTGACCTATGTTTCTTCAACTCGGTCGGCTTCACTACATCTTGTGGTTTGGAACTATAGACTCTACTACACTATGTGCTATGGTTTCATCTGAGCCTCGACGATGTTTTCAAAACTTGATCGTCGTTTGTCGTCCGCATCATTAGTGCTCCTGTTTGGAAGTTATCACCTTCACGGTTCATACTTTGTGTAAGTATCACGGGACAATGAAGTCTGGGGATAACGTGTCTAGATCTGTGCACCTGCCTACGACTCGGAACCCAGACAGTAGTTCCTACATGAAGTATCGACCAGTATGGATGCGTTACGTTTGCGGATAGATGGCATACTCCTACCTTCGTGTCGGAGATGTGCGAGATTACAAGTTTTTGGTGCTCTGTCTTTCCATGTGTACCTCTTCCATACAAACCCCCTTACCCTCCGCATGGATAGAATTGTCAAGTTTGGATCTTTTTTCCTTAACCATCTGGCAGTCGGCGGCCGTTTACAGCTGGGAGTTTTTGGCACCTGTCGCCACTACCTCGTGTCATGATGACGTCGGTTTCATCGATCCGGGCCATCTACATCTCGAGATTGGTAAACCCCATCGATTTACTAGACGCAGATCTTCACATACCCATTCATCCTCGTCGCTTCCTACGCTTACCATCGCCGGTCGACGATTCGAGTGGCAGGTTCTCCCTTTCGGAGCCAACATCGCATCATGATTTTTCTTCCGTATATCAGCATCAATCATGGCGTTCCTGCATCTATGGGTATTCATATCGAGGTATACGAGTCAACATCCTGGCTTCTTCCCTCACCTTCAGAAGTCAGAGTTGCTACCAGCGCAATGTCGTCACTTCATCGGGGCAGTCTTCGACTCAGTCCATAAGTTGGCATGACCCCTAGAAGGCCGGTGGACCAAGCTTCAGACGATGGTTCTAAGTTTTTGCTTTCACCTCCACAGCCCTCAAGCTTTGCCAGAGTCTTAGGTCGACTCACATCCACTCAAGACCTCACTCACTACGGTCGTCTCCAAGTTCGGCCTCTGCAATATCACCTGCAGGGATATCTTCAGATGTCATTTCTCAACCCCCTGGTCCGGTATTGAAAGCTGTCATCTGTGCAGTCCAGCATTGGAGTCCTCTATGGTGAATTCGTCTCGTCTCATCGCAACAGACAATTCAACCGTCATTGCTCATATCAACAAGATGGGTACCACCGGATCCTAACCAACATTCCGTCTGGTTTGGACCCTCTTCGACTGGGCTCTGCAACATCACTGCCACATGCGTGTGTAGCCCGTAGGTCACTCACGATCTGCGGAGAGTAATAAAAGAAATAAAACACTGGAGCTGGTCAGACAATTTACTGTACAAAATGGCGACGACACACAACAGCGGTGTCGTGATACAGACTTGATGTAATTTATACATGTTAATAGTAAACAATAATAATTTCCATTCATCTACTATGAATATATCCTGGTCTGTTGTCTAGGGATTTACTTGTTATCGGTTACCATGATTACTGTATCATATTATTGTTACCATTATTTGCAATGTCTGTATCGTACATGTAGGAAATAAACTGGTTATCCGAATGTCATGTTGTTACTCTAGTCCATTTTCATCAGAGTTCACCTTACCAGAATTATTTAGAAAACTTCATGAAATGCAATTTAAATGTATTGAACAGTTTAACAATCAGTATCGAATATAATTAATTATCTCACTTAGTAATTAAAATTATATCTGATCCAATACAAATGATTTTTTCTGCCAACTGTAATACCCTGGTAAGAGACACTACTATACCCTTTACACATTCTATTTGACTAATAGAGTTATCTGCCCTTGAATCGCCCTTCTGTAACAATCATCATTTATCTTTAATTATCTTGCAGCCAACTCTTAGGAATAGCTATTTGGGCATTAATTAGTTATCATTACAATTAATTAATATTTTGGCTAATCAATACAAATCAAATCCATAACGAAATCATCTTATTTCGGTCAAATAAAATAGATCTCTACATTAATAGGATTATTCCCGCCAATGTCAAAACTTTACATTCAAGGGACGCTACTCTTGCATGGTTACAGCTAGCTTCCAATATGATTTAGAGTGATCTGCCCTTGAATAGCAGATCTCGAAAATATAGTAATTTCCATGCATATTTCAATATATTTACTGTCTAAAACTCCCTAGAAAATTAGTACGATCTAGTCTTACTAAGGAAATATCTATCCTAGCCGGACACAGCTGATTTATCTACACTACCGTGGTTTATGTGCACCTTATAAATGTACCACGCAGTTCACATACACCGAAGCACATGTCGATGTGATGGACCGACAGTCCGATGGACTTTATGACTTATTCTGGCGGTAACAACCAGATCCATTACATCCACGTTATCACAGAACTATACATAGAATTAACTTAACCAAATATGGGAACATACAAACCTGCGGAGAGTAATAAAAGAAATAAAACACTGGAGCTGGTCAGACAATTTACTGTACAAAATGGCGACGACCAACAACAGCGGTGTGACGTCACGCCCAGCTGCCAGTAGTCTTCTACACCGGGTCACTCCCGCACTTCCGAATCCGACTTGGCTACACACAGAGTTGCTCCCCTTAGACCACACACTGAGTTCTCGATAACGTCAAAATAAAATATAAAAAAAATAAAAAATGACCCTGGTGTCCAAGGCCTTACACGTGCTCGTCATGTTCCAGGTAGGCGCAATGTATTAGCAGATCGCCTGCTTCGCCCCGACACTGTGCTACAGACCGAATGGCAACTGCATCCAGAGGTCTTCCAACACATCACCAGCATCTGGGAAAACCCTCTGATCGACCTGTTTGCGACGAGGAACAATGCACAGCTTTCCCTATTCGTCAGTCTGGTTCTGGACCCTCGAGCCTACGCCATCGATGCCCTATCGATCAGCTGGGGCAACTTCCTTGCGTACGCCTACCCACCCATTGCCTTACTGCAGAAAGTACTACAGAAGATTGTTCAACACGACTGCATCATTCTTCTCGTTCCGTGGTGGCCTCGTCGACCGAGGTTTCCGGCCCTGATCCCTCTACTCACCGCCTCTCCACGTCGCCTACCAGTGTGGGCCAACCTGGCCTGTTAAGCCAACAGGGGGATACTCCATTCCAGCCCTCAGTGCTCAACCTACACGTCTGCAGATTATCCAGAGTACCCTCACAGACCAAGGATTTTCAGCAGATGTTGCATAGACGATGGTTTCATCCAATCGATCTTCCACATCTCAGCTCCAGTCTAAGTGGAGATATTTCGTCTCATGGTGTCGACGTCGAGGCTCCGATCCCGACACTGCTTCTCTTTCTATAGTTGCGGACTTTCTTCTTCACCTGCACCGAGATAAGAAGTTTAAAAGCAGCACTATTGAAGGATACCGATCAGCCTTGACCCGGGTTCTACGGTTATCTGCGAGCATTGACATTAGCCTGGATCCCAATATCTGTGCTCTTATACATGCCTGTGCATTACAGTCCCGTCGTTCCCGTCAACTATTACCGAAGTGGGACATTGGTGTGGTTCTCAGCGCATTCTTTCGCCCACCTTTTGAACCATTACGGTCAGCCTCTATCAAAGCTGTTTCCTACAAGACTGCCTCCGTAGCAGCCTTCGTCCTGGCGTCTGGAGTATCCGAGCTTCATGCCTTGGAAAGGAAATCGATGACCTGGACGGCAGATTGATCACCCATATCCTTCCGCCCTGTTCCTTAGTTCATCGCCAAGAATGAGACTGTACGTTAAGAACCTTGTGCTCAACGTCTGTATTCCATCCCTGCATTCTCAGATTTTGTTCAAGGACTTGGTAACGACATTTTACTGTGTCCAGTACGAGCAATACGTCACTACCTCAGCCGTACCGATCCAATCAGAGGTTCTCGTCGACTTCTGCTGCTCTCTCTTCTCCCAAGGGCTACTCAAGACATTACCAAGATTACGGTGGCCTCTTGGTTGAGCAAGACCATTAAATGGACATACGAACTATCCCTCGATGCCCCCCCCCCACTGCTGGCCTCTGCGTCTTCTCATGAAATACGAGCCACATCATGACCTTTATGGAAGAACGTATCGCTGGATGACATTGTCCAAACCTGTGCTTGGAGTGCCAATTCCACGTTTACAGATTTCTATCTGAGAGACTTGTCAGTACAAGCAGGCAGCCTGACCATGCTACGGCCGCTCGTTGCCGCCCAGCATGTAGTCACCTAGTCTTCAAAAAGATGGGGGGGGGCAACACCGATCTCAGGCCGACCGACCAGTATGCAAGATGGTTACGAGTCACGGCACATCGGTAATAGTCAATACCAGCCAGCCAGCTGTCAAGATCCCGACACTAGGTGACTATAAATGTTTTATTTAGGTACTTTAGTGTTTGACATTCAAGAATTTCATAGGAAAGAAATTGGCGATTGGAGCATATCGGTTGGTACTCTAGTATTCGGGTGCAGAAGTCCCGTTCCTTATACCCTTCTTACCGTCTTACTAGTAATTGCCTCTTAGCCCCTACAGTGCTTTACGCCCAGGGATACTGACGGGTTCAATTAGCGTACCACACAACGACGGTCAGTTGGTCCACTAGTATTCGGATGCAGAAGCCCCGGTCCTTATAACCTTCTTACCGTCTTACTAGAAATTGCCTCTTAGCCCCTACAGTGCTCTACGTCCAGGGATACCTACGGGTTCAATTTATGGTACCATGCAACCCTGATCATCTCAGCAGTTACAGCCACACTTCAACAAAGCCGAGGCCCTCCACCTTACTGTTTGTAGTGGGGCACAACAATAGCAGATGTAGATTTGAGCAATAAATATTAAACATTTATAGACAATGTTGGTATTTATTATCAAATCAAACCTGATATTGTTTTGACTGCCCGACCCAGCCTCCCCGCACTCTTCTCGGCCTTGCACGCATCACGCTTATAGGCTTCAGCAGAAGAAAAAGAAAGTGGGAAGTGTATTATGGGCGCAGGCGCGGTGTAACCTATTGGCTGCGGCTCCAGAGGGTGAGAACTATAAGTCTGCAGTAGGATCTCCATAGGAGGATAAGACACAACAATAGCAGGTTTGATTTGATAATAAATACCAACATTGTTTATGTTTAATATTTCAGTAGACTTTTAGCAAGTCTTAGTCACAAAGGCAGCCTGATCAACCCGACCAATAGTCTTCGATTCTAGGAATCGGATAGGAGTCGTTACGGTAATCTATGCTGGAACTTTGTGAACAATCTGGTTTAGGTAGCACTTTGCTGAGAAGCAACAGGAACTTGATAATGTGGTGTCTAGCACTGTAATATCACTTGTCTTTATTGCACCATGTAAACGTCCTGTCTGTGTCTTGTGGGCTGTCCTCAGTGTTTTATAGGGTGGATGGAGGGTGTCTGGTTCCATGCTTCAAAGATTTCTTCTTTGAAGTAGCAGGAACACAACTGGGCTGGGTGGTGCTTAGTTGGTTCGTCGTGATATAGCTGAAATATTGTTGAAAGCGACGTTAAATTCTATTCACTCACTCTGGTTTAGGTATGTGCACAATACTAGGTGATCTCCAGCTAATCTGGCTTGGCTCCATAATATCATGCTCTAGCATGTATTTAACACCTTGTACCTGAGCTAACTTTGAAGTATTAAGTTTGTATGGATATTTTTTACAGGCCCACTTTCATGTACAATGACAAGCCAGAACAGCGGCTTGAGAACAAGGACTTGTACTCACGAACTATAGCCTTAATATCTGCTCCTTACTGTTCAAACAAATGACTCAATTCACTGTGAAGTTCCCTAGAACCTCTGAGTTTGACAGTTTCGCTGCCAATGGTTTCATAATAGACCCAGGAAATCTTTTTTCTAAAGTCTGTATGGTCAAGTTCTTCAGTATTTTAAGGTGACTGTCTACTGAACTAACTACATTAAGTACCCAAATCGATAGATCTGGTTCACGTTCATGGTATTTCTTGAGCATGCTAATGTGACACACCCTCTGGGATTTCCGGCGTACTAACTACATAGTTGACATCAGAAAGTTTCCCCTCTATGTGATGAGGTCCAATAAACTGGTCAGTGGTTGACTTGCAAGGATAAGAAGACTAATACTTTCTCTCATATTCATCATCAGCTGCTCCACTCAGATCGGCATTAGCCCCTAATTTTGTTATGTATCCAAGATTATAAGAGACTGCTTTCAAAAGAGTCAGAAGAAGTTTTCTAAATATGAAGCCCAACAGTGGTCAAACAAAATTACAACAGAATACCAGATGGTTAGGTTAAAGATTTTAAATATAATTAACCAACCAAAAAAACAAACAGTTACAAAGAGTTGTACAATATGCTACAATCCTCAGGCTTACTATAATTACAAGCGTCTAGTCCGTCATTCATAATCCAGCCGTCGTCCATTAGAGAATATCCGCGTCCATAATCCAAAGACCTATTCCATTTTCCATATAACAGTATTAGCACCAAATTCAAAAAGACAATCATAGTAGACAAAAACATAGGCTTGTTTCCTGCAAGAGAGAAGCGGTCAACAGTTTTCAATGATGCCGGCAAGACATCATGATGTTCCAAAAATATCAAATCCGTATCGCTGATCAGTATTCTTCATCCATAATATTCGTTATAAAGTCGTCATCTAAAGAATGATGTATCTCAGTCACGCTTTGATTGTGACTGTTCATATGAGTACCATGAGGTTCTTGAAGTACATGGGTTCAATGCTGTAAAATAGTGTGGTGAGTACTTTAAATGATCCTAAACGTCCTGGGCCACAACTAGTCCGTTAATAGTGAGTCCTATTCCAGTTAAGATCGATGTCCAAGTCCAGATACTGTAACTGAATGACGCGGGACACAAGGCCTGGTGCATGCGACCAAGTTCCCTTGTCAAGTTTTCATATATATCCGTGTGAACGTCTGACCACAATTATCTGCAAATTCTCCAGTTGTCACTTGCTTCGATCGTTTGTACGAGTAACCAATTTTAATTGCTGGCGGCTCTAGGTCATATCCTTTTATACTTGAGTATAGAATGACATCTCTGAGTTTTGCAACTGGGAACTTCTTTTCATATGGCCTGTTATACTGAACATCTAGGGCATTCGGAAAAAAGTAAATCATGTTTTTCTTGGTCTGCTTCTTGTACTTCTTGTTGTAATCCACGCATTGGTTATTCTAAACGCTCTCCCGGTGATGCAGTCCGCCTAGCGATATCCATAACTTACAGATATTTTACATAGTTCACGGGTGCGGAGAAGAGATATGCGTTTCAATGCGTTTGCGCAGCTCCGTTCTCCGACGTGCGCCAGCTTCTTTATTTATGCAAACGTGTACACACGAACAATTATTTCTGGTCTATATAGATGTTCGTGTCATTCTTTGGGCCAGCTGAAATTTTGCCGTAATTCGAAATACACTCGGACCAGTTTACTTCGAACATTGTAAAATTCACGGAAAACTGGGTCGTGTGTACCAAGCCCATAACCTATCCGGGTATTCAGAAATTTCAAGGACGTCATTATTGAGTTAGACCCGGGTGAGGCCGAAGTAACAATCTCGCTGAGCGGAGTCGTCGGATTTAAAATGGCGACCGCAGTCAGCCGGTGGATTGACTCGGCTCAGTTCTGATTGAAATCTTTGAATTTATAATGAAAAATAAATATAATTTCAAGTATATATTTAAACAAGTGTAAGCTGTTCAAGGATTGTTGGCATAATTGAGTCAAAATTTGCTCGTGTGATTTCACTTACTCGATTGTCGAATGAACGAAAAGGTACAGTTGAACTCGCATTTTTTCGCATCGACGTGATGAAGTGATTTTTTCATTGGTTGGCGGGCTTGATTAACTTGTGGGCTGTTGAGAAGATTTTGTGATGAGTTTGCGAAAGTAGAAGGTATCGATACTACGGATCTGCTCTTTTTGTGTTGTTGGTCGTGTGCCACGCTGCTATAAATGTTCGAATGTAGGTCATACACGTAAATCGTGTCCTTTCATCAACTGTGATAACTGTAAAGCCCGTTCTACACCAGCAAGTTTTCCTTGGCAACTTTTCCTCAATTCCCACTTGTTCAAAAGCTGGTCGTGCTAGCTTTTCTACACAATCTTGACAAGTGAACAAGGAAACATCGCCGTGTAGATATCGAACGGGAAAAATTGTCACATTCTATTTAGCGTAGGCGTCTTCCATGTCGCTCAACAACTTCCGGTATTTCCTAAAACTGAAAGCAAACATGTAGTTTCTCGATTTACTCGCCAGGTGGAATTCCGTCGTTCATGGCAACGCTGGTCACACGACGAGAAATACTTGTTGTTTATCTACCGGGACACGTCACTTATCCAGGCTTGGCAAGGAATAGCTGTCAAGGAAAACTTGCCCGTGTAGAATGTAAGTAAGTTTACTCCCAGAGTGCAGCGGTCTCTAACCAGCGTGCGGGGGTCAAGTCGTACGCGGATGCGGCGAAGTCATCTATAGTAGAGGCGGTGACAAGTGTGAAGTGTTTTGTGGCAAGTGAATCCATAGTGTCAGAGACAGTTTTGAAGCATGCTGAGTTAACTGTGCGCATGGCAGTTACGAACACTGCTGTGGATGCCGTGACACCCTGTAAGTTCAGTTACAGTGAATACCTATGCATCTGTCACGAAGAGTTGCTTAATTCGTGAAGTGGTCCGAGATGAGAATGTGCAAGAATGATGTACTGTCGGTGTTAACACCTCGCAAAGCACTGTCCATGGCGATATCACCTGTGCAGGGAGATCCCCTGTCGTTTGTGCATACACGTCCGACTTCTCTTCAACTTTGTTCAAAGAAGATTTCGTCTCCTCCCGAGGGTATGAACAGTAGGATTCCTGGGTGTTGGATACGTTGTATTATAGCCCCGCGAATCCGGTTGCGTATAGTGCATTGCCGGCTCTTTATCGAGCGGCCAAGCCCCAGGAATACAACGAGATACAAGTTCGGGATTGGTTAAAAAAACAATACCTATACCTTACATGGAGCTGCCCGCCGCCATTTTCCACGGAAGCGTGTCATCGTTGGAGGTATAAATGCCCAATGGCAAGCCGATTTGGTCGATATGAGCGCCTTTGCCAAACACAACGATGGGAATCGGTATATCTTGACGTGCATCAAAGTATGCGTGGATGGTACCCATCCGAACGAAAACGGGGGAAAATCTTCTGGCTGCGTTCGAGCGCATCTTCAAGACGCTTCGCAAGCCATTGTATTAGCAAACCGACGAAGGCACGAAATTCCTCAACAGATCCTTCCAACAACTTCTGAAAGTTCAGAAGGTCTTCTTCAAGACAACGAGTCGAACGCTTCTATCGTCGAAATGTTCAATCGACCGTTCAAAGGCCGCATGTATAAATATTTCACGTACAAGAATACAAAGCGGTACATCGATGTTCTCGCTCAGCTGGTGGAGGGTTACAATCGAGCCTAGCACCGAAGTATACACAGAGCGCCCATCACTGTTACGAAACGCAATGAATTACAAGCGTCTAGTCCGTCATTCATAATCCAGCCGTCGTCCATTAGAGAATATCCGCGTCCATAATCCAAAGACCTATTCCATTTTCCACATAACAGTATTAGCACCAATTCAAAAAGACAATCATAGTATACACAAACATAGGCTTGTTTCCTGCAAGAGAGAAGCGGTCAACAGTTTTCAATGATGCCGGCAAGACATCATGATGTTCCAAAAATATCAAATCCGTATCGCTGATCAGTATTCTTAATCCATAATATTCGTTATAGAGTCGTCATCTTGTACCCCATTCACCCTCAACCATGATCGAAGGAGGTGTTCAAGGTCGGGAACCCTGTACGGGTCAGTAAAGTCAAGGGCAAGTTCGAGAAGCGTTACCTTCCCAACTGGAGAGATGAACACTTTGTCTTCAAACGGTGCGTCCCCCGACAGCCGCGAGTCTATAAGCTGGAAGATCTTCAAGGGGAACCGTTGCTAGGAACGTTTTACGACGTAGAGTTACAGCCCGTGATGAAAACAGCACAAAACTACTACACTGTGGAACGCATCCTGAAAACGGAGCGAGGTCGCGGTAAGACGGTGCATCTCGTTAAATGGCAAGGGTGGCCCAGCTGGTTCCTGGGTCCCGGCCAACCAGATGAAGCGACTATATAACCAGAAACCACAGCCGGTAGCATTCATTCCACGCTCGATCATGAACACAGTGCTATGGACAATCATCGACCACCTCTGAACATCACGTTTCCCAAAACGCGCAAAGTGCAAGTGGGCTTTGTGGTGACACTGCTAACCATGCTGGCCATTTTATATGGAGGTGTGTTTTACGACGTCGTGTACCTCATCTTTTTATTTAACCAACCCAGTTCACAAAATCTACCAGTAAGTGTCAGTCAGCCGAATGTACAGACCTTCTCTACACCAGTCAATCCCGTGATCGAAACGAGCCCAGTCATCACCTTCACCACACCGAGTATACAGTCCACATCCACAGCGAGCTTCACACCGAGTATACAGGCCACATCAACATCGAGCTCCACACCAAGTATTGCAGAGCCCACTACGCCTGAAAACCCGCCGGCTTTCATTACAAGCGTCTAGTCCGTCATTCATAATCCAGCCGTCGTCCATTAGAGAATATCCGCGTCCACAGTGAACGCCGTAACGTACCGACAACGGCGGCCAACGTTGAAGCGCCGACGATCCTGTTTCACTCGTACCAAATTTACAAGAGCGGGTTACCACGGCAGAGGATGCACCTCCAACCATGGACCCGAGGTGGCAACATCCTTTCACCTGCCTCATCGCAGGACCGACGGGCTCAGGCAAAACACACTGCGTCCAGAAACTCCTCCAATACGCCGACAACTTGATTATACCACGCATTACCCGGGTCGTGTGGTGTTACGGAGAATGACAGGCGGCGTATGCAGCAATGCCCAACATCACGTTCGTGGAAGGGCTACCCAACCTGGCTGATTTTGAACCGGATCATGGCGGAGACCGACGCTCGGGCCACCCAACTCTTCACCAGAGGCAGCCATCATCGCCGGCTCAGCATCATCTACATTGTGCATAATCTGTCCAGTAAAAACAAAGAACATCGGAACATCAGCTTAAATGCACACTAACTGGTGGCGTTTAAAAACCCGCGAGATACCACTCAACTGTGGCACCTGGCGAGACGTGTACCCCGGACGCACTCAGTTTGCATTGGAAGCCTTTGAAGATGCGACATCCCCTCAGCACGGGTATATGCTCTTCGACCTGAAGCAAGCCACACCGGACCACCATCGAGTACGGACTGGTATCTTTCCCGGAGAGACCCACCACGTGTACATGCAAAAATAATGTAAACACACCCACAGTGGCTCCCCCAGCTGGGATGTGTTTGATGATAGGAATAATGAAATATATAGAACACACCATCCTTGTTCATGTTGTGTCTTTGTAGACCCATAATAAAAAGCAGGGTTGTGGGGTCCGGTGTTAATTGTACACGATGTCTGCACGAGTATGGAAGCACGTCCCGACGCTCCGTGTATTGAAGACGGCCCCACCCGAGTTTATTCGAACCATTGTACGCGGCGCGGACCCTGGCCTTGTACGCTGTATGTGGGAGGTCATGTACAACCTGTTAAAGGCAACGTACCACTGACCTCGGATCAGAACACCAAGTTGGTCAAGCATAAGACAGGTCTCCGAATCCTGGTCAGAAAAAGGTCTCTCAAGCTAAGAAGAAAAAGGTTTTACAGAAGGATGGATTTCTCGTGGCAATCTTAGCATCGTTGGCCGCTTCCGTGTTGGGTCCGATATTGGGCGCACTGTTACGCCGACAATGGACCACACGAAGAAAATGGTCCTCCTCCAACCACGACTCCGTCAAAGTCTCCAATCGCCATACCCCATACCCTCAACCGTCAGTACGTTAAACACACGACCGGGGTTAACTGACAGTGAGAAAGTACAACGGTACAGTAAGACGCTTCAGCGATACATGACGTTCATGGGCCAATACAAAACCCTCGCTACCCCAGCACCACCACCACCACCACCACCACGCGACACACCGGCGACCCCAGTACCGCTCCAATAGACGATCCCAGTATTATCAGCAGCCTCACAGTGGGTCGAGGGCGAAGTCTAACAGAGTGTACCTGCATCGTTCAAGTGGTATTACAACGGGGGAAAGATAATCCTAACATAACTTGGAATGATAAAGGCGAACTACTGGTACAGAACCAGGTGATCCCCGGTACCCACATGACGGATTTGGTGAATGACTTAATGCGTCAACGCCGGCCACACACGGATCTTCAAGGATGGGAGGTCTTTGCTCAAGGCTTGAAACACATGCATGTACCACAAGAATTGGGAACCGGAGACACCTCCCAAATCACCACAACGGCGGACACCTTCTCTTCACCCTTTAAAACACCTCCCCGGAAACTACGTCCATCAAGATCTATGACACGTAGCAAGTCACCGCGACGATGACGACGCCGGGTACAAGCGCCCAAGGCCTGGGACAACTATTAATACCCGGAGCGGTGACAGGAAAGCTCAGTCGCCATGTTTTACCTCACCCTACCCAGTAACAGCTCGGCAGACGTGTTCCCGAGCAATACCTTAACTCACTACGAAACACAGTTACCCTATTCTTTGGGAATGTGGTCTGGTAGATATCCAGTACCCGTACACGTGGTACAGCGTGAAACAGGACGTGGTGTGGTACCAGATCACGCACGCCAGCGAGACGCATCTACTTGTACTCCCTCAAGGCCAATACCACAAACCCAAAGTGTTCATCAAGGCGTTGTGCGATCTCATGGAGGGTACGATCGGTCGCCGGGTGGGTAACAAGACAGAACCCCTCTCGTACAAAGATTGCGTTTTCCTGTCGTTTAACGGATACAATCAGAAGTTCCAGTTGAGGCTGACTGCCAGCGTGGGTATAGATTTTAGCAACGTCCTACAACAACTGTTAAGACTGCGTGAAAATGTGTATGAAAATGTACATCGAGTATAACTTTGTCATTCAAGAGGCCAGTCTGTTTGTACACAAAGTGAAACCGAGCCCAGGTGTACAGTTGGGTCACATCAGAGCCTTGGAGAAAAAACCAGCCCAATATCCCATTCGGCGAGTACAAGCCAAAGTTTTTTCCGTCCGTAATATGATTGTCAACCAAGAAAGTCTGTTCCTGGGGATTTACCTAAGCGCCTAACCATCGCCTGTGTGGAGAACGTCAGTTATAATGGGGCGATTACGAGGAATCCGTTCAACCTAAAATCGTTCAACACCAATTTCGTGGCCCTGCATGTAGACGTGCAACAGATCCCAGCACGCCCCCGGAACGAGCAATTACATCCGGAGCTATCTGAACCTCTTTGCTGCGACCGGGCAAATCAACCTGGACGAAGGAAATATGATCAGCCGAGAAGATTTCTGGAAAGGGTACATATTGTTCTGTTTCGATCTTACACCCACCTTAGAAAACGACCACCAAGAAAGGCAACTTACGCTTGGAGCTCCATTTCGGGACACCGTTACAGCAAACGATCAATGTGATTTGCTACGCTGAGTTTGATTACGCCACTTAACATGGATACAAATCAGATTATCACCGTGCTGGAAAACGATCCGTCGACACGTACGGTGTTTCAAGGAGTGTTCGCCCGAGATGTGTTCCCATTAGATCGTGTGTGTCCCGCTGCCTACATCCTCAACACGGACCCGATGGATCGTCCCGGTCAACATTGGGTGGCCGTGTACCTGACAGAACAGCAGGGCGAATACTTTGACTCGTATGGCCTGCCACCCCTGCATCCCGATTTAACAGCCTTCGTGGATCAAGGCACAGCGACGTGGTGTTGGAACAGTCAAGCGTTGCAAGGCCTGAATAGTAGGGTGTGCGGCCAGTACTACCCTTTTTGCCGTTATCGTCGATGTCGGGTAAGAACGCTACCTACCACCGTGCAGATGATTGATGAGTACCCCCAAGCCGAGGATCGAGATGTACTGGTGTATGACTGGACCGCAGACCATTTCAATGTACGAGCCTCGTTCTGGGTTTTAAGTTCTAACCATTTCAATGTACAAGCCCCGTTCTGGACTTCAGTTCTCACGTTGTTGTTTTTTTTATTGTTGTTGTTGTTGAATAAAAAATACCTTGGCTTGTGCGTTTTTTTTCTTCATTTTAATAGCGTAAAGTCCGTCTCTCAGTATTTTTGACATTCCAAGTTTTTGAAAGAACCGTGCAATGTCAATTAATGCGGCAGAAAAATATGCGTGAGGAAATATGCATTTTATACCTAAATACTTGCGAGATTCATGTGAGTGTATATTAGTCCGCATTTCGCTTTTTTGAAGGCCCTTCCTGTGTAATATTCCCGGCTTGCGTGTGTCATGTTAAATATCACCTACGTCTAACGATTGCTCACATATGTGCCGGTATCGTATCGTATCGGTATATACAAGTTCGTCCGAAAAAACTCGGCTTTCTCCGGTGATCAGCCGAGGCTGCGAACAGAATATTGGCACGCTGCCAACTAGCTCCCATAGCTGGGGCGAATTTTTGTGTTAGTTGAAAAATTTCGAGTTTAGAAAGAAAAAATGGCACTTCGCCTTCGAATTTCGCTCTGTAATTTTCACCAAACCTACAATTATATGCAATTCTCCTACGACCCTGTCTTCGTCTTCCCGATCCTTCCCACAGCTAAACAAACAGGGGTTTGGTGGATAAAGTGACCCCAAATGACCATTGTTATCATGGAACGTATAGAGAGCATGGAGGAAATAGAGAGAGAGGCGAGCGGGTGGCGTTATTGATGGGGCGAGGAGATGAGGGGAAAGAGAGAGAGGAGGCGAGAGAGGAGAGAAGAAGAGGAGAGGAAGAAAAGAGAAAAGAGGGAGAGAGAAGAAAAGGAGAACAGAAGAATAACAGGCTGATCTCCCGGGTATAATTGGCTTTTTGCTAAGGAGGAGGCAGCGAAAAAGACTGAAAAAAACGTCGAGAATGTCAACAGGTGAGTCCGCAGGCCAAGAACAGGAAGAATGGCAATGAGCCATAAGCAGCCCATTTTCATTGTTGAGGTGAACCGCCAGGTCCCCCGACCACTGCCACAAAAACAGGGAGAAGTACAACGGGTCCGTTCCTTCCGTTCCGTCAGGCCGATTCAGCTAGCACAACCAGGCCAACCCGAGTTGGACCACGTAGTGTGTCGGAGGGGATGTAAAATCTTTTTCCCTCCAAAAATCCCTTTTCAGGGCTATCACAACAGCCCTTTTTAGGGCTACCCATATTATGCGAAAGAGGCGCTTCTAACAAATGAACAAAAAAATGTACTTTATGTTGTTGTTGTTTTCTATGTGTGTCGTATGTATGTTGTTGATAGGTAATCATGGTTCAAGCTGTGAGAGCCTAACACAACAATTAACACCATCGCTCACACAATAGACTTATAAACAACAACACCAGCCGATGAGATGAACTGTTTTTTTTTATTCTGCTAACAATAATACGGAATATATTGTACAACAGTAAATCGCCCTTTTCGACAATAATACGGAATATCATAAACAGTACATCCCCCCTTTTTAACATTACGGGACCAATTATAACTTAACTGTAATAGTATTTTTTTTTGTGAAATGCCGTCATTTTCATCTGACGACGATACAGCTCACCAATAACCAGTGTACGAGTTGTCACAGCGAAACAGCTCACCAATTACCAATATACGAGTTGTCAGAGCATTTCCAACATAGCTCTCTATATTTGTATCTAATACCGCTTATGCCGGTGCTAGGGGCCGTGTGATCATGTCATCCAAGTTGCCACATGAACAGATACAATAAAAGCGTACCTGAGATACAATACACATCACGAATCGTTAGATTCTATGTATGTGCTTTAGAATAGGTTAACCAGAACACTATACTGTGAAGCCATGTGACTCTGTCAGTATAGCAGCACCTCTTCCCACTTCCCTTTTATGTGTTGTAATTTTTACGTATATGGCGAGATTCTGCTGGTGGACATTTCGTCCCCGAGGCCCGCCCCCGTACAGACTTTTTGGTCTTTGATATATGTTGGCATTTGTGGGAAGTTGATGCTTGGTCGACATCGGGCCTTACAGATTAGTCTTTTGTGTTAAATGTCGTCATTTTTATCTGACGACGATACAGCTCACCAATCCCCAGTGTACGAGTTGCTAGGGGCCGGAGCTAGGGGCCGTGGGACGTTATTGGGATAGAACAAGCCCTTTTGGGTTTCATTCCCGCCAAATTGTATTTTCAGGCTAATTATTACTCACATATATTTTTTTAAATTCAGCATTTCAGCCATTGATATCCACTACTTTGATGTATATTTTGGTGAATATATTTCAATTCAATAAAAGCGTACCTGAGATACAACACATATCACGAATCGTTAGATTCTCGGTATGTGCTTTAGAATAGGTTAACCAGAAGACTATACTTGATAGCGGAATCCATTACAGCATCAATAGCGGCGCTATAGTCAGGCTGTGGGTGGGTGGTGGTGCTGTTGGTGGCAGTTTCACGACTGGTCAGTGGTGCTGATGATGTACAGTGAACTGGTTCAATCTTGATAGCGGAGTCCATCGCAGCATTAATAACGGCGTTATAGTCAGGCTGTTGGTAGGTGGTGGTGGTAGTCTCCGGTCTGGCCAGTGGTGCAGATAATTTGTTGACAAGTTGTTGATGCGCGTATTATAACATCAGCTCTGGAGACACTGAGGAAGAAGACGAAGGCGAAGACGAGGGTCCCAAACGACCCAAACCCTATGTCCAGAAACTAAAACTGCGTTTGTTGGAATATATGAATCAATTGTCTGTCGTGTTCAATTCCGGGCGGTACGATCTGAACTCGATTAAAGAATTCTCGTACTCCTACATCGCCAAAGCCTGGAACATCAAACACATCATCAAGAAGACGAACAACCACGTCGCCATATCGACCGCTTCACTCCGTCCGTTTGGGTCCCAAATCACCCAAACCCTATGCCCAGAAACTAAAACTGCTTTTGTTGGAATATATGAACCAACAAAGCTGGACCCAAAACAAATTGCAACAGAATTGTTTTCACTGGTATGCATTTCTAATAGGTCCCCAGAACAACATACTAAAAGTCTACCAAAATCTATTTGGTGGAGATATGACTTTTTCTAAAACAAAGATACACCATCATGCTTCATATAAGAATAAAGACAGTTTATCATCCAGAAATCCAATCAATACATGATGATCTAGGATACATTATTCTATGGTGGTGAAAACGTTTGCATTCCCAATGGATTTGCTAATAAGCGTAGATAGCAAAACGATAGTTCAGCATCAGGGTATATAATCATACATGGTAATATCCTGCCAGTTGGCATTATTTCCATTAGCATTGTTATCCGAAAGGGAACTGACAAGCTGTGATATATTTTCTTTCAACCTATGACAATCACAGACAATAGTTCCATCAACTTATAAAGATATAACTCTATTATCACAAGCACGTAGCAAGTGCCAGGTCCGACATTCAATAGTGTTTGTACCTTGTTGAAAAAAATGTAGCTTTGCCAATCAGGAGAGAGAGAGAAATTAGATTCAACGTCGCATTTAGCAATAGTTCAGATATATAACGACAATCTGCCAAACATTTATGATCCATCACAATTGTTTGTAAGACAAATGTTGTTGATGAAAGAAGAATAATTATGCAGATCCTAATATACCATTTAAGTATCAAGCAAATAATACTTTGAATTATAGGCAAAGTTGACAGCATAACTCATTTTACATTCTGGTTCATGGTAACATTATTAGGGGAAGTGACTTCTCATACATATAGTTGATGTCTTTTATTGTTATTCTTCATGAACACTTCCATAAGTTGAGGAATGTTTCACAGCACTATCAATCCCAATACCAGTCTTCGCCAATGTCATTTTCAAAGGTCTGGGTTTGATGAGTTTGCACAGCTCAGTCGTTTGCATTCCCCCCACACACTTGAACAATCCTTAAAGGCGTATCTGCTTCAGCTGCAATCCTTCTTGCAGTTCCACCTGATAACCTCAAGTAACCCCTGAAGCTGGTGGCAGATCAATTTTCGCAGGGAGAAACCGATTGAATTGTTCACTCCCATTTTTGTGGCTGCAGTGGGTGGTCTTCCCCTCAAGTCAATTCCTTCATCTGGGTTACTATTGTATAAACATATAAGCGTTTTCTACGCTGCTGCAATAAATGACCTTCGTCGGGACTCCCATGACCTGGATGAACTCTTCAGTTTGTTGGCGAAATAGCTCAGTGACAGTTGTCTTCTTCGACGCAGCACCTTTGTCAATGCCATATGGTCGGAATACTGTGTCACAGCCCACAATGGCATGCACAAGCAACATATTTGTACAGACTTGCATTCCCAGCACAGTCTTTGTCTTGTTGACATTCCAAACTCTCCGGCCCCGCTAGTGACATGGTCATTCAGTCAAAGAAAGACGAATTCCTAGCAAACAACGTCAACAAGTAGCAGTTCATTACTCTTAAGAGTGACCAGTTGGAAAGGGCGGGATGTTTCATATGCAGATGTTTTTATTGTAAAAGCTGCCATTTAATCGACTGAAAGCATCAAAACTTTGGTTGGTGATGATATTGACCTGTTAGTTCTGCTCTGTTTTCATGCAGACATGGATGACAATGACATCTACTTTCAGCCAAGAGAGAATGCAACGAAACGGATAGTTTGGAATGTCAAGAAGACAAATTACAAGCGTCTAGTCCGTCATTCATAATCCAGCCGTCGTCCATTAGAGAATATCCGCGTCCATAATCCAAAGACCTATTCCATTTTCCATATAACAGTATTAGCACCTAATTCAAAAAGACAATCATAGTATACATAAACATGGGCTTGTTTCCTGCAAGAGAGAAGCGGTCAACAGTTTTCAATGATGCCGGCAAGACATCATGATGTTCCAAAAATATCAAATCCGTATCGCTGATCAGTATTCTTAATCCATAATATTCGTTATAAAGTCGTCATCTAAAGAATGATGTATCTCAGTCACGCTTTGATTGTGGCTGTGCATATGAGTACCATGAGGATCTTGAGGTACATGGGTTCATACGGCCCCTAGCCCCGGGTTAAGCGGAATTAGACACAAGTTACGAAACGTAGCGCCATAGATCTTGCACGCTACGTTCGTATTTTTTTATCAGCATGCGATATGTATCGCCAAATTTGAAAAACTTTGAGTGGAGGCGTTTGGTTGAATAGCCCTGTTTTATAAGTTTCTGTAACAATGTTTTGTGACGTTGATTAAAATCGTCACATTTAACACAGGATCTAGCAAATGCTACTAAGCGAGATATGTATACGCCATATGCAGGTCCAACTGGAATATTACTGTCCAGAAAGGGATAGTTTACGATGTCGAAATTGTAATCATCTCTTTTGTCATAAAGTCGACGAGAGAGAATGCCCGCTTCATTTTTGTAGAGATATAGATCTAAATATGATGTGCCTGTAGGGCTATCTGTAGTTTCCTTCAAATCCAGTGAAGGTGGATATATATCCTTCACTGCGTCATTTATATGGCGATTATCCACAGCGAGAAGATCGTCTATATAGCGTTTGGTGAATGAGAAGGAACGGGCTTTGAGTGGATCGGTTTTTGAAAGCGCCAGCATATAGTCATATTCATAAGAGAACAGATACAGGTCAGCCAACAGGGGTGCACAATTAGTACCCATTGGAATACCTATATGCTGCTGATATATTGTGTTGCCAAATTTCACATAGATATTTTTAATGAGAAATTCAAGCAACTCTATAAACAAAGAAACATCCCATGAATGATATCTCTTGTATGTAGTAGAGCTAAAGAATGCTTTATGGCTTCCGACATTAATATATCTACGATCAGTTTTCTTGAACACAGATACTATTAATGAACTTAGACGGTCAATAAGGTCCTGATGAGGGATTGTAGTATAGAGAGTCGAGAAATCCCATGTGGATACATGTCTGTACGGTATGTGACCTTTAGCATCAAGTTCTTCCGTAAGACATTTTGAGTTTTTCAATATCCACATACATTCAACGCCAGAGTTCTTGAAATAGTGGCGCAATACCTTTCCCAAAATGCTTTTACCTCCTGAAGGGCCCTCGTCAATAGGGTTGAAAGAAGCTTGGTGGTGCAGCTTCTAGAACCAGCTATGAATCTAGCTTTGTATGGTGATTTATGCATTTTGGGAGTCCAGTATATTTTGGTATGTCGTTATGATTGGTTGGAAGACAAATACCTCTTTCCCTGAGAAACTTTTTGTGATTGTTAAATAAATCTTCCAGAGTAAATGCAGTTTGGGAGTAAGTAGATGTATTTGATGAAGATATGTCTACACTCAATTCTTTAACCAGCACCTGGTAATAGTAATATTTACATATGAATATTATATTATTCGGAGCTTTGTCTGCTGGGACTATGACGAATTTACTCTGGAGATTTGCTAGAACTTCTTGCGAATTGAGGTTTCTCAGTACTTGTTTTGCTTGGGGAAGAGTACTTCTGTCAATATGGCGGATTGTTTCAACGACCTTGCTCTTGGTGAGGTCCAGCCAATCAGCGAGTACTGTAGGTTCAACTTTTTCTCGCTTAGACCAATCAATAACGTACTGTTCTAATGCAGTCAGGACTATCTTCTGGTCCGCCTTCAGATTTATTCTTCTTGGCTCTCTATATTTAGGTCCTTTCATCAGGAGTAATTTCAGATTCTTATCACTCACCACATCAAGGTTACCAGTCACAATATGTTTGCATGGTGTATAGATAAAGTTCGACAATTCACAATCACAACTATAGCCTCCTGACGTGTATAAGTTCCAGGCTGTGCTGGGAATGTAAGTCTGCACAAATATATGCTGTTTGTGCATGCCATTCAGGGCTGGGACACAGTAAACTGACCATATGGCATTGGCAAATGTGCGGCCGTAAAGAAAACAACGCTCAATGAGCTATTTCGCCAACAAGCTGAAGTGTTCAACCAGGCCATTGGGAGTCCCGATGGAGGTTATCTATTGCAGGTGCTTGTGTGTTTATACAATGGTAACCCTGACGAAGCAATTGGCTGCATTAGATACAAGCGTTTCTGTGACAAAAACGAACCATATATGTGCAGGTACAAAACCCTCCACCAACATCAGCATCAGCTAAGTATCAAGGTTCGCATTAGATCTGCTCTGTTACAAGTAGGTGCCCCTGTCCCTCCTCCACCCATCCCTTCCCTTCCCCGTCGTGATATAGCTGGAAAAATGTTGAAAGCGACGTTAAACCCTATTCACTCACTCACTCACTCAAGGTTCGCGTGTTTAGAGTGGAAAGGGGAAGACCATCCATTGCAGCCACACGAATGAGGGTGGACGGCTTCTCTCTGTGAAAACTGAACTGCCACCAGTTTGAGGTTATCAGGTGAAACTGCAAGAAAGATTGCAGCTGAAGATGCATCTGTAGGAGCATGGCCTATATTGTTGAAAATGTAAAATGAAACATGGTAAATGGCATGGTAGAATGCCATGGTAGGACATCAAGTTTGCCTATAATCTAGATTATTATTTGTTTGATAATTAGATGATAGGATCTGCATAACTATTCTTCTTTTTTCAAAACATATCTGACACACAATTGCAATAGATCATTAATGGTTTGCAGAGCTGTATTTTTGAACAAGGCGCAATAGAGAGACATCTCCATGAGTGGGTTTGTGAAAATATTGTCTGGGACAGTTATCGGTTGAAGGCAAATATATCACAGCTTGTCATTTCATTTATTTTGGGAGAGAATTCCTCTTTCAGATGAATATGCTAATGGCAAAAATGTTAACTGACTGAATATTACCATGTTTAATTCATATAGTCTGATGCTGAACTATCAGTTTGCTATCTACGCTTATTAGCAAATTCACTGGGAAGACACATGTTTTCACCACCATGGCATACTGTACCATGAGTCATGTAATAATTGGATTTCTGGATGATAAACTGTCCTTATTCACGGAAAAAACAATATTTTACCTTGCTTGTACGAGGCATAATGGCCTATTATGTATTATAAAATGGCGTATCTTTGTTTTCAAAAAAAGTCGTATCTCCACCAAATAGATTTTGGTAGACTTTCAGTATGTTGTTCTGGGAACCTATTAGAAATGCATACCAGTGGGGGAAAATCTGTTGAAATTTGTTTTGAGTCCAGCTAAAAAACCAGATAGATTGCCTGGACTGTCATGAATATGGTAAAATGTTCAGATTTAGAATGACCCCATACATCCGCCATTTTGAATTTCTCTATAAATATTTTCGTCCAAGGGTATTATTTTAAGCTGAGTATAACCTTGATATGATAATGAATGGAATGAGTGTAAGTAATGACCCATTTTTTTTTCACGCTTAGCACCATGTACAAGGTTTTCTTTTAGGACCAATAGACAGGTAAACACTGAAATTTCGCGAAAAATACCTCAAATTTCAACATGAAATTTAATATATTTTCCATGCATATGTGTTTGTAGACTTTTAGTATGTTAATCTAGAGACCTTTCGGAAATGCTCTGCAGCAAAAACAATTCTGTTGCAATTTGTGGTGGGTCAAACCTCAATTTGATTGGACTATAAAAGGCTGATTTCCATACACCTACATTACAAGCGTCTAGTCCGTCATTCATAATCCAGCCGTCGTCCATTAGAGAATATCCGCGTCCATAATCCAAAGACCTATTCCATTTTCCACATAACATTATTAGCACCAAATTCAAAAAGACAATCATAGTATACATAAACATAGGCTTGTTTCCTGCAAGAGAGAAGCGGTCAACAGTTTTCAATGATGCCGACAAGACATCATGATGTTCCAAAAATATCAAATCCGTATCGCTGATCAGTATTCTTAATCCATAATATTCGTTATAGAGTCGTCATCTAAAAAAAGATGTATCTCAGTCACGCTTTGATTGTGACTGTTCATATGAGTACCATGAGGATCTTGAAGTACATGGGTTCATACGGCCCCTAGCCCCGGGTTAAGCGGAATTAGACACAAGTTACGAAACGTAGCGCCATAGATCTTGCACGCTACGTTCGTATTTTGCTATCAGCGTAGGGCTATCTGTAGTTTCCTTCAAATCCAGTGAAGGTGGATATATATCCTTCACTGCGTCATTTATATAGCGATTATCCACAGCGAGAAGATCGTCTATATAGCGTTTGGTGAATGAGAAGGAACGGGCTAGATTCATAGCTGGTTCTAGAAGCTGCACCACCAATCTTCAACCCTATTGACGAGGGCCCTTCAGGAGGTAAAAGCATTTTGGGAAAGGTATTGCGCCACTATTTCTAAGAACTCTGGCGTTGAATGATGTGGATATTGAAAAACTCAAAATGTCTTACGGAAGAACTTGATGCTAAAGGTCACATACCGTACAGACATGTATCCACATGGGATTTCTCGACTCTCTATACTACAATCCCTCATGAGGATCTTATTGACCGTATAAGTTCATTAATAGTATCTGTGTTCATGAAAACTGATCGTAGATATATTAATGTCGGAAGCCATAAAGCATTCTTTAGCTCGACTACATACAAGAGATATCATTCATGGGATGTTTCTTTGTTTATAGAGTTGCTTGAATTTCTCATTAAAAATATCTATGTGAAATTTGGCAACACAATATATCAGCAGCATATAGGTATTCCAATGGGTACTAATTGTGCACCCCTGTTGGCTGACCTGTATCTGTTCTCTTATGAATATGACTATATGCTGGCGCTTTCAAAAACCGATCCACTCAAAGCCCGTTCCTTCTCATTCACCAAACGCTATATAGACGATCTTCTCGCTGTGGATAATCGCTATATAAATGACGCAGTGAAGGATATATATCCACCTTCACTGGATTTGAAGGAAACTACAGATAGCCCTACAGGCACATCTTATTTAGATCTCTATCTCTATAAAAATGAAGCGGGCATTCTCTCTCGTCGACTTAATGACAAAAGAGATGATTACAATTTCGACATCGTAAACTATCCCTTTCTGGATAGTAATATTCCAGTGGGACCTGCATATGGCGTATACATATCTCGCTTAGTAGCATTTGCTAGATCCTGTGTTAAATGTGATGATTTTAATCAACGTCACAAAACATTGTTGCAGAAACTTATAAAACAGGGCTATTCCACCAAGCGCCTCCACTCAAAGTTTCTCAAATTTGGCGATACATATCGCATGCTGATAGCAAAATACGAACGTAGCGTGCAAGATCTATGGCGCTACGTTTCGTAACTTGTGTCTAATTCCGCTTAACCCGGGGCTAGGGGCCGTATGAACCCATGTACTTCAAGATCCTCATGGTACTCATATGAACATCACAATCAAAGCGTGACTGAGATACATCATTCTTTAGATGACGACTTTACAACGAATATTATGGATTAAGAATACTGATCAGCGATACGGATTTGATATTTTTGGAACATCATGATGTCTTGCCGGCATCATTGAAAACTGTTGACCGCTTCTCTCTTGCAGGAAACAAGCCTATGTTTATGTATACTATGATTGTCTTTTGAATTTGGTGCTAATACTGTTATATGGAAATGGAATAGGTCTTTGGATTATGGACGCGGATATTCTCTAATGGACGACGGCTGGATTATGAATGACGGACTAGACGCTTGTAATTTGAATGGATCGGTTTTTGAAAGCGCCTGCATATAGTCATATTAATAAGAGAACGGATACAGGTCGGCCAACAGGGGTGCACAATTAGTACCCATTGGAATACCTATATGCTGCTGATATATTGTGTTGCCAAATTTCACATATATATTTTTAATGAGAAATTCAAGCAATTCTATCAACAAAGAAACATCCCATGAATGATATCTCTTGTATGTAGTCGAGCTAAAGAATGCTTTATGGCTTCCGACTATCAGTTTTCTTGAACACAGATACTATTAATGAACTTAGACGGTCAATAAGGTCCTGATGAGGGATTGTAGTATAGAGTCGAGAAATCCCATGTGGATACATGTCTGTACGGTATGTGACCTTTAGCATCAAGCTCTTCCGTGAGACATTTTGAGTTTTTCAATATCCACATACAAGCAACGCCAGAGTTCTTAGAAATAGTGGCGCAATACCTTTCCCAAAATGCTTTTACCTCCTGAAGGGCCCTCGTCAATAGGGTTGAAAGAAGCTTGGTGGTGCAGCTTCTAGAACCAGCTATGAATCTAGCTTTGTATGGTGATTTATGCATTTTGGGAGTCCAGTATTTTTGGTATGTCGTTATGATTGGTTGGAAGACAAATACCTCTTTCCCTGAGAAACTTTTTGTGATTGTTAAATAAATCTTCCAGAGTAAATGCAGTTTGGGAGTAAATAGACGTATTTGATGAAGATATGTCTACACTCAATTCTTTAACCAGCACCTGGTAATAGTAATATTTACATATGAATATTATATTATTCGGAGCTTTGTCTGCTGGGACTATGACGAATTTACTCTGGAGATTTGCTAGAACTTCTTGCGAATTGAGGTTTCTCAGAACTTCTTTTGCTTGGGGAAGAGTATTTCTGTCAATATGGCGGATTGTTTCAACGACCTTGCTCTTGGTGAGGTCCAGCCAATCAGCGAGTACTGTAGGTTCAACTTTTTCTCGCTTAGACCAATCAATAACGTACTGTTCCAATGCAGACAGGACTATCTTCTGGTCGGCCTTCAGATTTATTCTTCTTGGCTCTCTATATTTAGGTCCCTTCATCAGGAGTAATTTCAGATCCTTATCACTCACCAATCTCAACCGTCTGGACGACTCGCACCGTCCAACCCAAGAGGCCTTCTACAACGATCTCATAGGAGAAGCGTTATCCGACACCATCTATAACGAACTCCAACAGGTTATGAAATTTTCGGTCTTCAAGACGACAGGGCTTGTGCGCGTGATCTTTAAGATGTTGTAACGGGAAGTCGTCTCAGACACAGGGATCGTCTTCGTAAAACCTATACAATGATAGATTCCAAAATCCGGCTTCTGAGATTTCTCGAACTCTTGACAGCTTCTTTAAATGAGACAGGATACAACGAAAACAAAGTTCGTGTCTGTTGAATATTAAGCCGATTTATTGTAAATTCATTCCACCTAACTTAAGAATGATCGGCATCATTTGGCAGGCACAACTTCATCAACATCAGACCATTCTGTAAACAGTCATTTTCAGACCAGGAGATAGTAATACCTATTATCGGAGACTGGTAGTCTCTGTGAGACATGATGGCTTCAGCCTTCAGGGAGACCTGGTGTTACTGGCCTGCCTATATGTGCCGTTCATTCCATTATATACAATACTAGACGTCACAATGTCAATTTAACCCAACATAAATGTCCTTATAAATTCAGGTACAATTATGACAGGCAGATCACAAATCTGTCGTATTACATAAATTCAGTCGTCAAAACCAAGGTTAAATCGTTACCCTTACATAAGCAGTTTCTATGTTATCCTGTAAATTTGAATTTACATAACTGATTCTCACAAATAGTTGTATTTGCAATAAGCGACCTGAAGGGTCATGGAATAGTATTTCGGAAATAGTTTTGTCAAAACACATCACAATATCAAGGTTGCATGCACGCAGATTTATATAAAATTGGTAAATGAAAAAGTCGAAATTTATGCATTTATATGGTGGCCAAGAATCGATATTTCGCATATAATTTATGCATTTATATGGTTGCCAAGAATCGATATTTCACAAGGTGTGGGTCCGTGAAGGTATGCAAACTCTCCGGGATTTCCTTGTCTATCACAACAATCTGGATGTCGTCCCTTTCTGGAAGCTACGGACAAAATGGCTGCTTTCTACCGAGATATGGGTGTCGGCGTGTTCAAAGAATGTGTAAGTACCCTGCGGTATCTGTTCCAGGATTTATCCATTTACTTCGCCCTCATTGACTGTTTTAAAGGACATATCGTGGGCGGCCCCAGTATTATATTCCATCGGTACCATGAGAAAGAGCTGACCCACATTCGAAGAGGAAAACTGTGTAAGAAAATAATCGGATTCGACGCCAATGCCCTCTACCTATCGTGTCTGAGTCAACCCATGCCGGCCGGTCATTATACCCGGTGGCTGCCTGAGGGGCGGGAATTCAAAGCCCAGCGTTCTACAAAACATGTAGCAGAAGAATGGCTGGATTGGGAAAGTCAGCGACGAGGCGTCGCCATCCGTCACCAAGGCAACCGCACGAAAAACGAATTGGAGATCGACGCCTTCCCGTGGACGGTTTCGCCATCATCAATAAAATACCGACTGTGTTCCAGTTCCATGGCTGTTATTGGCACGACCATGAGTGTTCGTTCGCAGGAGGGTGCTATAACGAGCGCTGTGGACTGACGCCGGCCGCCTCACGTCAAGAAGTAGATCAGAACCGTGACTACAGCCAGGGGTTGGGGTACGATTACCACGATGTATGGGAATGTGAGTTCCACCAGATGCAACGCCGTCAGCCTGAGTTGTATACCTTCCTACACGCTCATTACCGGACTGTTATCACCATGGCCGACATCCTACGCACTATTCAGACGGGCGACCTCTACGGATTCGTGGAATGTGATCTTCATGTCCTTGGCCACCTGATAGACACGTTTGCAGAATGTCCGACCATCTTTAAAAACACCAGGTGGAACGGGACGACGTTGGACCCAACATGCGGGCGTATGCCGAGGAACATAGTGTACTGAAACACCTCCAGCGTCTGTTAATCAGCAGTATGTATGGTGAGAAAATCCTGACTGGCACTCCTCTACTGCGCTGTGCGTCATGAAAAAAAGTGATGGAGTTTACACCCGAGGCTTGTTTCAAGAAGTTTGCGGAGGACGTGGCCACCTCCCGTCGCCAAAGACACGCCAACTTCAGTAAAGCTATCATCGGAGAAACGATGAAGTTGTTTGGCAACAGTGGCTATGGTAAAACCGTAACCAACCAGGACCGCCACGTCTACATTCAGATTTGTACCGCCAAACTCGCTACTGTTTCGGTCCGTCGAGGTCATTGACGACACCACCTACGAAGTCACCCCGGCCAAAAGACCATCACATACCACCTGCCGCTACAAATTGGATGGTATACCAGCTGGCCAAACTGCGGATGCTTTAATTCCGATACGATTTCATGGGTGTGTATGTCGACCAATCATGCTGGCAGTTGATGGAAATGGATACGGATTCCGCGTACATGGCCGTCTCCAATCCGGACTGGGAGTCGTTAGTGAAACCGGAACTACCAGCCCAGTATGAACAGGAACGACAAGAATGGCTGCCGAGAAAAGACAATTACGACTATGATAAAAGGACCCCCGGCCTCTTCAAACTCGGGTGAGAGGGTGAGGCCATGATCGCCCTGTGCTCAAAAACGTACTATTGCGACGGTGGGGACAACAACAAATTCAGCTATAAAGGGGACAGTCGTCGGGATGATAACATCACCAAAGCCCTGTACCTCAATGTACTTCAGACCAGTGCCAGTGGGACCAATACAGGTTGCCGAGTTGTCCAGAACCAGATGCTCTCCTACACCCAGCAGCGGGAAGCCTTCACCTTCTTCTACCCCAAACGCAAAGTTCTCCCAGATGGTGTAACCACAACGTATCTGGGCATTTAGAGTGATAAATATGCTAAAGATGAACTTACAGTGCAGATATGAACTTATAACAAGGGCAAATGACTGTTGCAAAGTTCTCCCCGATGGTGTGACACAAAACGTATCTAAGCATTTAGAGTGATGGACTTTTGTCTTACACTGCAGATATTCCACTGGTCTTCAAATGTTATAATAAGGGAATTAACTGTTGTATATATGTTCTATAAAACTAAAGTATAGATGAAGTTGTAATAAGGGTGAATAACTGTTGTATATATGTTGTTTTCTCTGTAATAAAATAAAATCTGTTTTTATTACAACAATGTGATTTTTGATTCTTTTTTTGACCACCGTAGTATACTATAAGAGCATCTGGACACTCATTGACCTCACAAATTTGCATATGACCTCTGTGACGACCCTCGTATATAATGGTATTGACCCTGAGGCATATGACCTCTGTGACGTCACACGAGCGATAAAGGGGATATGGAGTCACATTGACCTTTGACCTCTGAGTGCACTTAAGAGGTCAAAGTTCAATGTGACTCCAAATCAGCTTTATCTACTACTATGGACATGGTGGGTTGAGCAAATACTACTGACGCAATGCAGTTGTCAGATTGCCAGCTAATGTCGTAATAGCGTCATTAATAAGCGACTCTGTATGCAGAGTCAACCGCTACGGCGAATCTGCATGCAGAGTCGACCACTAATGACGCAATTACGACAATTGTGCCTTTAGTGGTTGATATTGCAAGTATATCAAAGATTTAGTCATACATCATGTGTGATAAGTTTTCGGCTCAAATAATGACTGGTTCACAGTTGTGACAATTGCTAATGACACAATTGTCGTAATTGTTACAACAGTGAAATTGCTACGGTGGTTGCATTCCTGGACCAGAAAGCTTTGACAAAAAGTCTCATAAGAGATTTGATTAGGTTTGACAAGGATTGATGCGTTATATAATTCTGTTGTTAGGCTTTTTTGTTTTTCATAGCTAAAAAGCTGAAATATTGTTGAACGCGATGTTAACTTAAATTCTCTCTCTCTCTTTTTGCGATGTTTTTTATCTTATAAATGTGCATTGTGCCTTTCCCAAGGTTTAAAATGCTATTTTCGATGGTTTTAATTCTCGTACTTGATATGTCACCTGGAAGCAAAAGATCCCAGTCTTTAACACTGTCATTTTATGTCTCAGGTTAAGACGCACAGTGAAATGTATGTATTAGGCATTTTCTGAGATGAATTAAACGTCTCGCAGGTCGCTGGGTGCAGTGTGTAGTTGTGTGTGTCTGTGTAATTGTAGAGCTGTGTCTGTCGTTACTTATTGTAATTCAGACCCAGTCGTGCTGAACGACATAAACCATCAGTCAATGTGGTGGTCTGAAAATAAATCACCTCGGGTGTATTACGTGTTGAATCATGAAATCTCCAGTCATGGAGTTCCTTGTCATTGATCGTCAATTACCTTTGCTATTTCGAAAGTCAGTAGAAGTTCACAGACCCCATCCAGAACTGTGCTGCCGATAAATTGATATGTCAACTTTATGCACTTTGATTTTCAACCATACCAGAAATAATGCATGCAAATTTTCTCAATACAAATCTATAGATTTGACGACAGTATGAACTATTCCTATCTGTATTTTCAAGAGTTTCTAACATAATGGGATGGTAATGGCGGCATAATTTCTTTCTTCATCGCATCAACCACACATACACCCGTTTCAACATCTTTATAAAACATAATGTATACATTTTGTCACATATATTAGAAATGTTTTCTATAGGTGCTAACTTTGATGTGATTGTCCATTTTACATTTTCCACTCACGGTTAGTCTGTTCAACTGTGGAATCATGAGTTATTAATTAGGGATAGTAGTTTTATTGATGGGGACGTCATATTGGGACAAATGAAATATGACCAGCAACAGGGTGTCTCACTCCTATCTCTCGTGCTAAATTACTATTGAGGACGGCTCACTCCTATCTCTCGTGCTAAATTACTATTGAGGATGTCTCACTCCTATCTCTCGTGCTAAATTACTATTGAGGATGTCTCATTTCAAAATATGCTACCCTAATTCTTCTAATTTTTCGAACAGCATTTTTGGACTTTGAAGCAGAAAAAATCCACCATTATATCAACTGTGGCATGGATATGTTATTGATCCCAAGAAATGAAAATATAGCTAGTGAAATTTGTATAATGTTTGCAGAATTTCTCTCCACAGTAGCCTGAAGTGAAGTTTTTCCGTCTGAATAATTAGAAGAAATAGGGTAAGTGTCTTAATGACACCCGGAGTCGTGGCCTGCTGAAAGTCTTACCTCATTACTGGAAGTTATCTCCCCTTTTCAATGATAAATGCTTCTGTTTACTGAATTTCCTGATTAGTGTGCTAGAGAAAACGTGAGAAGTTTTGTGTGCGAAGAGGGAAAGCCCATGTAGTACTAATGGGATAAAAACCAAGTTGCCCCCACATGTTTGCAACGAAAGGTTCTTTCATAGAATTTGACTCATGGTCATATCATATGATATATCATAGCATCAATATATCTTTGGTTCACTGTGTGTTAGAGCCTTGCTATACTATATCCTATGTCAAATGCTTCGTCCACTCGATGGTTATTAGAATTTTGCTATCTATATCGTTGGTCTACTTGCTGAACTAAGCAATCTAAACTTCTAGCTTGGTCCACTTTATTGTTAGAGCTTTGCTATACTATATCCTTGATCCACTATACTATATCCTAGGTCCACTGTATCCTTTGATATCCACAATGTGGAGTTTCCTACTTTGGCCGTGGCAGGAGCAATCAACAGATTTCCAGTGACGATGGAAAGATGCATGATTCAAGTCTCTATTATCCGTATAGTTGATGAGCATGTTTGACGCGTCAATTTATAATTATAATTGATATTCAGTAGTGGTAAGTTATAATCTGGTTCTAATTGCTCCCGGTTCTCATTAAGATAGTCGATCTGTTCATACCTTTTTAAATCGCTGCGTCTCAGTTTCTGTATATTTGTGAAATTTCGCTTAGATTCTTTTACTGTGGTTTCGTGAACGTGTCGTCCAAATGTATGCGAAATTCTGTGCTTGTATTATGTGAATGTAAGTTTCTTCAGTTCACCGACATTTTGAGTCAGGATGAAGCCATTATGTGGTGTCTTGTTCTTAGTAGTAGTCTAAACACTTTTCGACGCATTGGCTCGTCACTGCACATGCGCAGGAATTGTGGAGTGAGTGTGCGCGGGAGTGTTGTGCGCAGGTATGAGATTTTGTGGCGGTTTTGTGGCGGTGTGCGCAGGTATGACGTCATTTCCAGGTCTGCGTGAATTGGGCGGGTGTATTCCCCCGCCGTGATGCGGTCTGGTGGTGATGCGGTCTGCCTCCGCGGACAGAAAGTAGTCCCGAATCCTCCGGCATTCTCCGGCAATCTTCAGGGGCGAGAGGGGTCCCTAGTGTACCGATTGGATCGAGTGAGGTGTCAAAGTGAAGCATTTGTGAAGGGGCATCCGACGGGATGGGTGTGACGTGGAACTGACGTCATTCTGCGCATGCGCAGTAGACAAAGTGTATGGAAATAGACGTTTTGGGATCTAGGTGGGCCACTATTGGTGCGATGGAGTCGTATGAGGTATCAATGTGAAGCATTCGTGAATGAGCATCCACCTGGACTAGTGTATCGTTCGTTGTCCACATTCTGCGCATGCGCAGACAGGGAATTGTGGGAAAAGGGTACGGAAATAGTCGTTTTGGGGTATAGATGGGCCACGAGTGGCCCGATTGGATCGAGTGAGGTATCAATGTGAAGCATTCGTGAGGGAGCATCCGACCGAATGGGTGTGACGTGGAACTGACGTCATTCTGCGCAAGCAGGAATTGTGGGAAAAGGGTATGGACATAGATATTTTGGAGTCTAGGTGAGCCCCTAATGATCCTATGGTGTCGTATGAGGTCTTACACATTCTACAGGGAATTGTGGGAAAAGGGTATGGAAATAGACGTTTTGGGGTCTAGGCAGGCCCCTAATGGTCCGATGGAGTCGTGTGAGGTATCAATGTGAAGCATTCGTGAAGCAGCATCCGACTGCATGGATGTGACGTAAAACTGATGTCATTCTGCGCATGCGCAGTATACCAAGACTATGGAAATAGACATTTTGGAGCCGACATGGGTCACTATTGGTCCGATGGAGTCGTATGAGGTCTTATTTTGAAGCTCTCGTGGACGAGCATCCGACTGTGCTAATGGTTCGTCCGTGTTCAAGAGTCTGTGCATGCGCAGTCTGGCCGTAGTATAGAAAGCAGGCATTTTGGGGGTGCGTGTGTTTGACCAACCACCATGGGTCCGTGGTTGTGGTTTGGTGGTGTGGGTTGTTCGCACAGACGTCACTTCCGGTTTCACAAAAACTACCTCCGAACCCAGAAGAGTTCCAATTTTTCCTTAGACGTAGGGTCCGGATTTTCCATCCGGGGTTTTCCCGGCCCGGTCCGCCACGGCCGCAGCGCGCGCGGGTTATCCGGGCGAGCGCGCGCGCGCGCGGGTTAAAGGGACGTTTCGGAAGTGTGCAAGGGCACTATATCACATCGGGGTATATATTTCATCCAAATATAGCAGAAAGCGGTTGTCGTGAATAACAACAAGTTCAGCAATGTTTATACAGCTTATTATCCCCAATGTTACATCATACCCAGACTGGGGGAGCCGCCCTGGGTATGTTTAGTATGTTCACAGCAAAACAAATTGAAATATCAAACACCATGTTTTATTATTTAACGCACCGTCACATTTAATGTTTACTGAGCTCAAGTCAACGATCAGGATGTAGACATAGAGAGTATATACGGCATGTTATGCTATTCATCAGTGCAAGGGTGACGCATTCAGCCGATGGGGTGGTCGATCAGCTTGGTAACGAAGAACGTAACATTGGTGACCCTCTCTACGACCCATTGCGTGCTGGGGTGTTGACGATGTGACCATCTCAAGGGATCCACGGTGTCCAGCTTCTCCAGCATCGTCTCTAGCGACGCCCGGTTAATGATGGTGAACGGCTGGTCAAACACATGGCTGTTATTACTGGCATAATAATACCGTAACTGGTCCGTCTCTTTGTGACGTAAGATGCACCCGAAAGCGACATTCAATTTGAAGACCGTAGCTTGGTCATTGAACATGGCTTCCACGTAGCTGCGTAGAAGGGTGAGGTAGGTCAGTGGGAAATTGTAGATATCTGGAATAGGGCGATCACGTGGCGCAGTAAATGATCCTCCCGATTAAATGACCGTGCGCAGGGTATACAAGTATACCGTGCGCCGTTGTGGATGGAGGACTCGTGCCGTCGCAAATCTTCTTGGCGAGTAAACTGCTTCCGGCAAGTTATGCAAGTGAACATCTTGGTGGTTCACAGTTTCGTAGCTCCTCTCGTCAGATAGGCTCAGGCTGGTGAGGCAGGCTTACGCTGGTCAGGCAGGCTTAGGCTGGTCAAGCAGGTCAATGAATGCAGCAATGCCCTGAAAATTCTCACTTTTATACACCTACATAGAAGTGCCCGGATGCAGGCGCGGACGTCATCGAAAAAAACCCACACCCACAGACAACTCACCATATGCAGTCGCCTCCTCAAGACCCTCATACATACCCGGATGAAAGACACGGACGTCAGCGAAAAAAACCCCACAGACACCTCATTACATGCAGTCGCCTCCTCAATTACAAGCGTCTAGTCCGTCATTCATAATCCAGCCGTCGTCCATTAGAGAATATCCGCGTCCATAATCCAAAGACCTATTCCATTTCCATATAACAGTATTAGCACCAAATTCAAAAAGACAAAAAGTATACATAAACATAGGCTTGTTTCCTGCAAGAGAGAAGCGGTCAACAATTTTCAATGATGCCGGCAAGACATCATGATGTTCCAAAATATCAAATCCGTATCGCTGATCAGTATTCTTAATCCATAATATTCGTCATACATACCCGGATGCAGGCGTGGACGTCAGCGAAAAAAAACCCCTCAGACACCTCACTACATGCAGTCGCCGCCTCAAGAACCTCATACATACCCAGATGCAGGCGCGGACGTCAAGTGCCCATGGTTACTTTCTCCACGGTGTTCAAGGTCAGTTTGACCGAATCCCCACATGTCTGTTATAGCCTCCATGCATTATGATCATGTAGAAAACACAGAAGACTGGTTTTTTTTGGTGAGTAACAATAAATAAGAACAACAACGTGAGAACAACCACGTGAAAACTGAAGCCCAGAACAGGGGGCTTGTACATTGAAATCGATAGAACTTAAGCCCAGAACAGGGGGCTTGTAAACTTAAGCCCAGAACAGGGGGCTTGTACATTGAAAGAAATTAAGTCCAGAACGGGGCTTGTACATTGAAATGATGGGCGGCCCAGTACTCGGCCTTGGGGTACTCGTCAAACATCTGTACGATGGCAGATAAGGTTCTTCCCCGGCATCGATGGTACAGGTAAAACAAGCAATATTGTCCGCACACGCTACTGGTCAGGCTTTGCAACGTTTGACTGTTCCAACACCACGTCTCTGTGCCTTGATCCATGAAGTCTGTTAAATCGGGATGGAGGGGTGGCAGGCCGTACGGGTCAAAGTATTCGCCCTGCTGTTCTGTCAAGTACACGTCCTCCCAATGTTCACCGGGCCGATCCATCTGGTCCGTGTTGAGAACGTAAGCAGCAGGATACATACGGTTTAATGGGAACACATCTCGGGCGAACACCCCTTGAAAAACCAGACGTGTCTCTGGGTCATTCTCCAGCATGGTGGTTATCTGGTCTGTATCCATGTTAGGTGGCAAAGTCACACAGGACGTTGCGCGCCTTGTCCACTTGAATGATGTTTTCAAACTCGGCGTAGCAGATCACATTGACGGTGCTCCGGAGGGCTCATGCAAAGTGGATTTCCAACCGTAAATTGCTTCGCTTGGCGAGGGCCAGCTGATGGTCGTTCTCTAAGGTGGGGGTCAGATCGAAACAGAACAACGTGTATCCGTTCGCGTAGTTCTCCCGACTGACCATATTCCCTTCGTCCTGTTTGATTTGACGGGTGGCTGTAAACAGGCTCTGATAGGTTCGAATGTAATTCGCGCGCCCAAAGTTCGGTGTTAAGGCCGTGGCTGGGACCTGTTGAACATCCACGTGCAGGGCCACAAAATTGATGCCGAAATGTTTAAAGTCAAACGGGTTCTCTGGTTCTCCGCTGAAACTGGTATTTTCCACACAGGCCAGGATCAGTCGCTGGGGTAGTTCCCCCAGCAACAGGTTTTCTTTGTTGGCGCTCATATTTCCAGCCGACACAGGGAACACTTTGGTTTGCACACGTCGGATAGGGTTCTGGGCTGATTTTGTTTCCAAGGCTTTGAGGTGTCCCAATTGCACGGCTGGATTCGGTTTCACTTTTCGAACATACAGGACTGCGTCTTGGATGACAATCTTATAGTCAGCTGCATGTCCCTCTACGTTAGTGGCCATCAAGGCGAAGGTCGGAGGCGCCCGTATCTTGTTCAAGAGGTACCGGTCTTGCATGAAGATGTCTGCGTGCAGTCGACCCATGAGATCCACCGAGACGCCGTTCGCGGTGAAAGCCTTCCGTTTGTTATATCCCGCATTGTCGTTCTCTACGCCCATGTGCTCGGCTGTGTCCTGGTAGAATAAAGCGGCTGTCAGTTGAGATTTTTTAGCCTCTCGCCCATGCGACAACAGCGTCTCGATGTAGGCTCGATAGGGGTACGTGTTGGTCGAGTCACTGATGAGTTTGTCGCTGAGAAATACATCCACCTGTTGAAACATCGAGTGCAGCCAGAGATACGTCGGGCCCACCGTTGCTTGCTCGACGATTCTGGAGCCATCCCCATTGACGACCTTGGCTTTCACATACAAGTATGTATGGGCTAAATCCACATAGGACGTATTAACATTACTGATGGGTCCTGTTTCGTTGATGCTGGAGGCACTGATCTGTGTGGGCGGGACGGTCCACAAATCGAATTCACCGTTGGTGGAGGGGCAGGACTCTGCGTGGATTAAGGACATGTTTAAGAAAAGATATCCTGGGTCTTCGATGTGCGTCGTCGCTGGGTCGGTCGTCGATCGGTGCGTGGTCTCGGTGGTGCAGGTCTTTTATTCTCTACGGTGCGTTGTGCTTTGGCCACCAAGACGCCTCCTGCTTCTTTGACCCGCCGTTTCAAGGCTTCTTTGGGTGCCGTACCCCCCAGGACATCACCGGCGACTTGCAGTCCACTGCGTACCGCTTGTTTGCGGATTGCTTTTACCCCACGCGTCACCAAGGGCAGGAACTTTTTGACGATGCTCCCAAGTATGTTTCCCAGCCCATGTCCTCGTTGCATGCGTGCACCACTAGCGACCGGAAGGCCACCTCCGGCTTGTTGGGCATAATAGTCCATATAGCTGCGTGCATCGCACTCGTAAGGCACCTTCATTATACAAAGTGGGGAGCACGTGCTTGTCGAAAATGAAGTGTCAGTACCACGTTTCCTCGTTCGAATGCCACCGGTCGTCCCGAGTCATCTCTTATATCTACCGTGATAGTGTTGATGTCGGTTTGCCGTACGGGTAGGTAGAGCATGTGGGTGAAACTCTGGGTGGCTTGATCTCCATACGTCTTTTTAATGGGGACGACCCGTAACAGAGGTGTGTTGATATCGGCCACGATGTGGTTGTCGACCACATCCGAGTAGACGAAGAGTCCGTACATACCCGACTTCATATCCATCGGGATCTGCACTTGGTGGGCGGTGGGACCAGCGAACGTCTCTAGATCGAAACTCGGCATTTGCTGTAGGATAGGACTCAGTACGACACTCACGTTGGGGGTGAGGATGATCTGTGCCTTGTCGGTGTGTGCGTTGTAATCGAAGTCCACGTGATTCTTGACGGGAAAGATTTTGATGGGTTTTGAAACATTCGTGACCTCTCGTAGAGCCTTATAATGCAACAGCCCCTGCATGAACTCCTTGGAGGTATCGTAATGGCCTTCGGGGAGGGTGAGTCGGGTGTCTTTGCCTTCGTAGGTCACTTCGTCCCACACTTCATTGGCTCGCACGTTGTACCACGAGTAAGGGTATTGGATATCCACGAGGCCACATTCTCATCGTGCAGGTAAATGCAACGGTTGCGGTAACTGGGTGACGTACTTGGCCAAGGAGTTGTCAGGAAACACATCCAGCGAACTGTTACTGGGTAGGGTGGGGTAAAACATGGCGACTGAGCTGTCCTGCTTCTGCTGTTGGTGTTAATAGGTGTTCCAGGCCTTGGGGGGTTGTGTCCGGCGTCGTGTTCGTCGCGGTGACTTGCTACGTGTCACGGCTCTGGAGATGTTGGGTGTCTTGATCAAGGGTAGTTTTGTATAGGCGTGAAAAGAAGATGCCCGTTATGGTGGTGTTTTGGGGGGTGACTCCGGTTCCCACTCGGCTTCCCAAGAAGGTAGTGGGCCACTCGGCGATTGCTGGGTCCGCTGCATCCATGCCCAGCGCTGGGGGTTCCCCACCAATTCCTGTGGTACATGCATGTCTTTCAAGCCTTGAGAGAAGACCTCCCATCCTCGAGGATCCGTGTGCGATCTGCGTTGACGTATCAGGTCATTCACTAAATCCGTCATCTGAGTCCCGGGGACCACTTGATTCTGCACCAGTAGTTCGCCTTCATCATTCCAAGTCATGTTAGGATTCTGTTTCATCCGTTGTAATGCCAGGCCAGCTTGTTTCTTGAACGATGCAGGTACACTCTTCAGGACTTCGTCTTCCACCCACTGTGGGGCTGTGGGTGGTACCCCTGGTAATGGCGGCTGTTGGAGCGGTGCTGAGGTCGGCGGTGTGTCGCGTGGTGGTGGTGGTGATAGTGGTGCCTGGGTAGAGAGGATTTTGTATTGGTCCATGAACGTCATGTACCATTGAAGCGTCTCATTGTACCGTTGTACTTTCTCACTGTCGCTTAACCCCGGTCTTTGTAAGATCTGTTGCATCTCTTCATCGAGGGTGTTTATGGTCTTCACAGTAGGTGGAACAGGGTAGGGCGATTGGAGGTTTTGAAGGAACCGTGGTTCGACGAGGACCATTTTTTTCGTGTGGTTCATTGTCTGCCGAAGAGTCCATCAATACTGGACCCAACACGGAGGCGGCTAACGGTGCTAAGATGGCTCCGAGAAAGCCGCCTTTCTGTAACACCTTTTACTTTTGTGTTTGAGAGACTCGCTTCTGGAGTAGGGTTCGGAGACCTGTCTTAAGCTTGGTCAACTTGGTCTTCTGAGTCTGAGTCAGTGGTACGTTGCCTTTTAACAGGTTGTACCCGATCTCGCGCAGACGGCGTACAAGGTCAGCGTCCGCGCCGCGTACAATGGTTCGGACCAACTCGGGTGGGGCCGTCTTCAATACACGGAGCGTCGGAGCGTGCTTCCGTACTCGCGCAGACATCATGTACAACTGATGCCAGAACCCACAACTCTGCTCTTTTTATCTACCTCAGAGAACAGAGACAAAGTCAACCATGTTGTGGTATTATTTCTTTTTATTATCCACATCATCAAACACACACACTCCAGCTGGGGGAGCCACTGTGGGAGTGTTTACATTATTTTTGCATGTACACGTGGTGGGTCTCTCCGGGAAAGATGCCGGTCCGTAGTCGAAGGTGATCGGGGTGGGGGGGAGGGGCTTGCTTGAGGTCGAAGAGCATATACCCGTGTTGAGGGGTTGTCGCATCTTTGAAGGCTTCCAACGCAAACGGTGTGCGGCCGGGATACATCTGTCTCGCCAGGTGCAGCAGTTGAGTGGTATCTCTCGGGTTTTTGAAGACCACCAGGTAGTGGGCATTTAAGCTGATGTTCCGATGTTCTTTGTTTTTACTGAACAGAGTCTGCACAATGTAGATGATGCTGAGCCGTCGATGGTGGCTGCCTTTGGTAAAGAGTTGGGTGACCCGCGCATCCGTCTCCGCCATGAGATCATCCAGAACCACCAAGGTGTCCGGTTCCAAGTCGGCCAGGTTGGGTAGGCCTTCCACGAACGTATGTGGGGCATTGCTGCATACGCTGCTTGCCATTCTCCGTAACACCACACGACTCGAGCAATGGGTTGGGTGATCATGCTATCGGCGTGTTGAAGGAGCTTCCTGACGAAGTGCGTTTTGGCAGAACCCGTCGGTCCTGCGATGACGCAAATGAAGGGATGCTTTCACCGAGCGTCCATGGTTCGAGGTGTATCCGCTGTCGTGGTAACCCGCTCTTGTAAATTTGGTACGAGTGAACTGGAGTGGTGGTGGGTACAACGTCGGTCGTCGTTGTCTGTTCACTGTGAGGGATGAAATCCGGTGGGTTTTCAGACGCAGTGGATGTACTTGGTGTAGGTGTTGAGCTCGGTGTGGCGCTCGATGTGGCTTGTACACGTGGTGTGGTGGTGGTGATGACTGGGCTCGATACGGAGGTGACTGCTGCTATCTGTAGATTGGTTTGACTGACGGCTGGAGTTCTAAGTTGGTGCTGACATAGACTACGTCGTAAAACACACCTCCATACAACACAGCAGAATTAGCAATATCATTACAAAGCCCACTTGCGCTTTGCGCGTTTTGGGAGACGCTGTGTTCAGAGGCAGCTGCTGTTTGTCCATAGCACCGTGGTTGAACGTGGAGTGAAGGATGACGGCGGTGGTGTCTGGCTTTATGGTCGTTTCACCTGGTTGGCAGCGACCCAGGAATTGAAGGAACTGGGCCAGCCTTGCCATTTGACGAAATGAAACAGCTTGCCACGTCGACGTTCTGTTTTCAAAATCTGCTCCACCGTGTAGTAGTCTTGCTTTGTTTTTACAACAGGCTGTAATTCCGTCTCGTAAAACGTCCCTAGCAACGGTTCTGCTTGAAGATCTTCCAGTTCATAGACTCGCTGCTCTCGGGGTAGGCGCACAGGAAGTGCTCATCGCTCCAGTTGGGCAAGTAACTTTTCTCAAAATAACCTTTGACTTTACTGATCCGTACAGGGTCCCCGACCTTGTACACCTCCTTCGTCGTTCGCTGCGATTGCCTGGGGTACAAGACACGCCGGACTTGGGCGTTGGGTCACGGTAATGGGAGCTCTCTCTATACTCCGGTGATAGGCTCGATTGTAACCACTCACAAGTTTCGGGAGAACATCGATGTACCGCCTTGTATTCTTGTAGGCGAAATATTTATACATGCGCCCTTTGAATGTCCTGTTCAACCTTTCCACCACGGAAGCCTTGGTCTCGTTGTAGGTATGGAAAAAAAACACCTTCGGGGCTTTCAGAAACTGTTGGAACGTTCTGTTGAGGAATTCCGTGCCTTCGTCGGTTTGCAAATACATGGGTTTGCGCCCGGTCTTGAAGATGTCCTTGAAGGCCGCTATGAGATTCGCCCCCGTTTTCGTCCGGATGGGTACCACCCACGCATACTTCGACAGGATATCGATGCACGTCAAGATATACCGATTTCCATCGTTGTGTTTGGCAAAGGCAATCATATCGACCAAATCCGCTTGCCATTGGGCATCTAGTCCTCCCACGATGACCCGGTTCCGTAGAAAATGGCAACGGGCAGCTCGATGTAATGTATAGGTGTCTGGTTTTCTTAACCAATCTCGGACTTGGGCACGTTGTATCCCCTGGGGTTTGGCCGCTCGATAGAGAACCGTCAATGCACTATAGGCCGCCGGACTGTCGGGACTGTAGTATAAGTTATCCAACACCTTCTCCCAGCTCTTCATGGTGACAAATGATGATGGACCCTGGCTCTATCGTTTATTTATAACGGATATATCTTGGGCCGGAGTTTCTTCTTTGGCTTCTGCCAGCAGTGTCCATGGTAACTGATCAGTCCAACTCGTCTGATGACCGCTTGATAAGCACTTGATCCACATCTACCCCGGCATCTTCCAATGCAGACCATAGATCAGGGTGAAGGGTAAAATGCACTGTACCCTCATCTAGCCGAGCCAATTGAGCAAAGAAAGGGCCGCATCGGATGTACACATCGTGACACAAGTGGATGAGGTCGCCAGACAACACCCGTTTGAATTTGGTCCAGCCCTCCCGGGACAGACGAATGTGGGCCGGGCACGGTTGTGTAGGGTCTGCATCACAGATGTCTCCCACCTCCTCCATGATATCGACCTTATCCGCATAAACGTGCAGGAAAACCTCTGGCGTCAAGCTGAGATACGCCTGTATTATATGCTCCGTCATGGTGAGTACGTGAATGGTACCAGATTTGACTCTCGTATTTATAGGGAGAACCCCGTGAGATCAAAGGATCGGGTCTAGCCGGACAATCCATGCTATCGTGGCCTGCCTCCGCTTCATTGCTAGACATTTGTTCATTGGGTTCTGCCGCCGCTTCTCACAGGGCACGAGCCCACTCCAACTCGTCTGATGACCGCTCGTCCGGTGTAAACAGCTGGTCCACGATAGGCACCACTTTCTCGAAGGCTGTCCACAGATCGCAGTCTAGGGTGAAGCCTCGCGTAGGGTCTTGGTAACGGCCCAGGCGTGGGATGAAGGGTCCACGATGTACGTAGATGGCATTGTCTATGTGGATGAGGTTTCCGTCGAGCTCACCACTCAACACACGTTTAAATTTGGTCCACCCGTCACGGTGTAGCGTGACCGTATTCGATACGGTCTCAGCGCGCGACCAGCAAACATCTCCACGTTCTTCAACGAGGGTGACTTTATGTTCATAGACGTGTAACCCCACCCGGGGTGTAAGAGGAAGGATGGCTCGTAGGACTGGTGACATGGTTGACCCAATGACGAACGGTGAATGACACACCCTCTGACTGTCTCGCGTATTTATGGTCAGGTCCCTCGGTGACATGGTTGACCCAATGACGAACGGTGAATGACGCAAAATGTGTCCGACCCTCGTATTTATGGTCAGGTCCCACTGTCAACGCCCCTCATTGTCGTCGCCATCTGCAAACATGGACCGAACCACTGCTCGGTAACCCATAAGTGAATTAACCACGGTGGCATGCTGTAAAATGCCAGTCGCATAGGGCTGACTCTCCGTCATGGCTCTGCAACCGTAGAAATGAAGGTATGGGATCCAGAGGGACGTGTTTTATAGACCATGTCACATATGCGCGCCTAAACGTAGCTCTACGGGTGTAGTCCGTGATACGTACTATTCTGATTGGTTAGTGCACAAAGAGAGCAACAACAACACAGATTACAGCGCCGGAGGCGCTTATGGATCCTCTGGGAAATCTTCTCCACGTCTCCTGGTATAGCACCGGTGAGGCAGGCTCAGGCTGGTGAGGCTCAGGCAAGTAGCTCCTCTGGTCAGATAGGCTCAGGCTGGTCAGGCAGGCTCAGGCTGGTCAGGTCAAGCAGGCCAATGAATGCAGCAATGCCCTAAAACGACGTAGCCTATGTCAGCACCAACTTAGAACTCCAGCCGTCAGTCAAACCAATCTACAGATAGCAGCAGTCACCTCCGTATCGAGCCCAGTCATCACCACCACCACACCACGTGTACAAGCCACATCGAGCGCCACACCGAGCTCAACACCTACACCAAGTACATCCACTACGTCTGAAAACCCACCGGATTTCATCCCTCACAGTGAACAGACAACGACGACCGACGTTGTACCCACCACCACTCCAGTTCACTCGTACCAAATTTACAAGAGCGGGTTACCACGACAGCGAATACACCTACATAGAAGTACCCGGATGTAGGCGCGGACGTAGGCGAAAGCATTCTAGTACCCGGATATAGGCGCAGACGTGAGCGAAATTCTAGTTTCCGTCCATTGGTTCTTTTATCGATCGCTCATTGGCTCTTTTTCTCGACCGCTGATTGGTCCAAATGGAACTGTCCATCCTTCCCAGGTTAATTTACAATCCCCCTTTTGTGTTCAAGCTCTGTATATCGATGCCGAAACGTTGCTGCCGAACCTTGCCGGAAGGGAGACCTTTGACTTTTTGACCTGGATGTGACCTTTGACCTTTTGACCAAAAATTCACTCGCGCACTTCCGGTGATGCAGCGCAGGCGTGCGACCGGATAACCCGCGCGCGCGCGCTGTGGCCGGGGCGGGCCGGGAAAAAACTTGGATGTTGAAAATCCGGACCCTACGTCTAAGGATAAATTGAAACTCTTCTAGGTTCGGAGGTAGTTTTTGTGAAACGGGAAGTGACGTCTGTGCGAACAACCCACACCACCAAACCACAACCACGGACCCATAGTGGTTGGTCAAACATACGCAGCCCCAAAATGCCTGCTTTCTATACTACGGCCAGACTGCGCATGCGCAGACTTTTGAACACGGACAAACCATTAGCACAGTCGGATGCTGCTTCACGAGAGCTCAAAATAAGACCTCATACGACTCCATCGGACCAATAGTGACCCATGTCGGCGCCAAAATGTCTATTTCCATAGTCTTGGTATACTACGCATGCGCAGAATGACGTGAGTTTTACGTCACATCCACCCAGTCGGATGCTGCTTCACGAATGCTTCACATTGATACCTCACACGACTCCATCGGACCATTAGGGGCCTGTGTAGACCCCAAAACGTCTATTTCCATACCCTTTTCCCAAAATTCCCTGTCTGCGCATGCGCAGAATGTTGAACACGAACGACACACTAGTCCATCCGGATGCTTCCTCGCGAGAGCTTCAAAGTAAGGCCTCATACAACACCATAGGGTCATTAGGGGCTCACCTAGACTCCAAAATGTCTATGTCCATACCCTTTTCCCACAATTCCTGCTTGCGCATGCGCAGAATGACGTCAGTTTCACGTCACACCCATCCCGTCTGATGCTCCACATTGATACCTCACTCGATCCAATCGGCCCAATCGTGACCCACCTAGACCTCAAAACCACTATTTCTGTACCCTTTCCCCACAATTCCCTGTCTGTGCATGCGCAGGATGTGGACAACGAACGATACACTAGTCCGAGTGGATGCTCCTTCACGAATGCTTCACATTGATACCTCATACGACTCCATCGGACCAATAGTGGCCCACCTAGACCCCAAAATGTCTATTTCCATACACTTTGTCTACTGCGCATGCGCAAAATTACGTCAGTTCCACGCCACACCCATCCCGTCGGATGCCCCTTCACGAATGCTTCACTTTGACACCTCACTCGATCCAATCGGTACACTAGGGACCCCTCTCGCCCCTGAAGAATTTGGGACTACTTCCTGTCCGCGGAGGCAGACCGCATCACCACCAGACCGCATCACGGCGGAGGAATACACACGCCCAATTCACGCAGACCGGAAATGACGTCATACGTGTGCACAACACTCCTGCGCACACCGCCACAAAACCGCCACAAAATTTCATAACTGCGCACAACACTCCCGCGCACACTCCCTCCACAATTCCTGCGCATGCGCAGTGACGAGCCAAGGCGTCGAAAAGTGTTTACACTACTACTGTTCTTGTACCTTGTCTGTGAAAAACATTTGCATCTAAGCCTTTAGATTGGGCTGTCCTGACTTGCCTGTATGCTTTATCTGTACTATCGCATCGTTTCCTGTCGTCTATCATGCCGATTAACCGGGACTGTTTAGCACGAACAGTGAGGCTGTCAATCAAAGGTTCTTCACGTTCGGCGGGCTATGTGCGGCAGGCTTTTGTTAATATGTTGTCGGAGCTGGAGTAGTTGGAGGGGTTGGAACAGACGTCGGATTTCCGTGAATGGTTCGTTTGTAATACTGTTGTGGACCGAGTTGTACGGTGGAGTTGTCTCCGTTCGCTGCCGATCGAGTTACAGTGGAGCTCAGTGCATAACTCGTTTCATTGACGATGAAGATGATGCAGGTAGTAAGAGGGTAACATATGTTCAACTACCTTTTTTCATAGTGATCTGATTACTAAATAGGCAATACAGTTGGTGGTCAATATCATATACCAAAATGTTCCTAAACCTTGCTGAATGTGAATATGACACCTCTTTGAACAATAAATGTGAATTGGAGAATATAATTACAAAAGGAATGGTTCTTGGGACTGCCAGCAGAAGTACATAAATATTAAACACACAATATTGAAAAACAGTTAAGAAAATTATGTACAGTGTGTTCTACAACAAAGACTATGTTAGATATGAAAATTGATTGATATTTTTGAATATTATTATTACTTCTCCAGTAATTGTCCCAGTCCAGAAATTTGTGTACCCGACATGTGGATCAAATCGCAGATATGTGTCAATTGGCAATTAATTATGCAGCTTCTTTCAGAACCAGGCACAATCACAACAGGCTGTGAATGAATGGACCACAATAGGGATTTGGGGGTTGGAAAGAAAGAATCCAGGACATTTCTCTCATTGACTGGACAAACTGGTTTAGATGTATTAGCTTTTCAAACTAACACAGGTTGATGACAGGAGTGTGACAGTGTGTCTTGGATAGCTCTACAAAGCTTTGGACTGTCCTTCATATTGGCTGACACGAATTATCATTGCCTTGGACAAAGATTTTGACATAGTAAATGATAAAAAATACTTTCCGATGGAATTTTCTTTTCTGACATAGTCTTTGTTGTAGCATTTATTTCATACAATTTTTAGGGTCATCCTTTAAGAGTGTGTGTTCATTCTTTACTGACTTCTTCTGGCAGTACCGATACACTATATTCTCCAATTTTCACTGTTCAGAGGGGTGGCATATTCAGCAATGTTTAGTAACATTTTGGTATATGATATTGGTCACCAACTGTACAGCCTATTTAGTAATCAGCTCACCTGTGATTCTATGAAAAAGGTAGTTGAACATATGTCACCCCCTTGAGGGTCGAGCGGGTGAGAGCCCCGTTGTTCGAGTTTGAGGGAGATGTGTGAAAAGTTTTTATTTTGTCAGATACGGATCCGTTGGACGCTTCGCCATATCAGACAGAATTTGACAAGTGCAAAGTGCTGATTGTTTTTCCCGGTCATGCGATGGAATGTTTCCGATGTCATTCATTTGGACATCCGCGTCGTCTCTGCGGAACCGTATTCTGTCCGAGATGTCGGAGTTGGCATGACCCTGCTGTGGTGGTGTGACAATCAGAACAGATGGAGATTGATTGTGATATTGAGCAGAGAGATAAGCTGACTGTGACTGGTTGGAAATCTGTTGAAAGTATGGGAGGTGAGAAGGTACAGGCAGTTCCGAGAGCATAAACGTTAAGATTTTTCAGATGGTGAGACCATATCGCTAATATATTTCTAAGAAATTTAAGAACAACTCTGATGATGGTTTTCTTCAGTGATAACGGTTTAATGATGGAAAGGGACTTTGTTATGGGTGTTTATAAAGTCCCGAGTCTGGTAAACACGAAAGATATGTTTTACTTTGAGGTCGAATTTGCAGTCGCCTATGCTGATATATGGACATGATGGTTGAATTCAGAGGGCACATGGTGAAAGCGTTTAAGAAAGTCGTATATGAGATTGACAACGATTGATTTGTGGAATGTTTATAAGTTTAACGTGGACACCACAGACACTGACAGGAAAGTCTCTAAAAAGAATTGATTAAGAATTGTTCGACAACAATTGATTTTTTTATGTATTTTTTGGTTAGATATTTGATCTTATATTGAGATTTATATTTGTCGCTATATAGCTGTATTGTTGCTGAAAGTGATGTTGAATATATATATAATATATATATATATCTGCCGAACTCTCTCCTGTCAACCACAGTAGTATAATTGATGCCAACTGTTAACTCTATTTGTATACAGATCTGATATAAGCTAGTGTGAGACATTACAATCAATCTTTTCAACCAATGGCTATAATGGTGAAGAATACTAAATTGTCCAATACTAAATTGTCCAAACATTTTAAAAAGTTTTCAGAATTTCAGGACTTTCCAAGGAACTCTAATCAATCTTGATGAGCAAACGTGGTCATATTGTGGCGAAATTACAAATTTATGCTGAATTTCTCCTGAGTGAAATAAACTTGAATGTGTCATTAAGACCAAATTCCCCCCACTCCCCGGTAAATATGGAAATATATGGTGATATAAAAATATTTTGGTAAAAGTTTATTTTTGTTACATGTACTAAAATTACTGGTCAGGCCTCTGTAGTTGTGCAGCTCTTTATATGTGAATATTGGGTACAGGGATAGTTTTATTGTCTGTATCTAATTTTAATTGAGGTTATCATTATTGTAATTCGCGCCCTGCTCCTTTGCCACGCAGGAAAGACCCCACCCAAATATTAAATTTCAACTTCTGGGACTGAACTAATCAAGACATATTTTCCTGGGAAGCGTTGCCAATTATTATTTGGCATTATTCCTTCTGAAGAAGTCCAGTTTCAGATTTATTGGGACTGACAGTATTAAGTACCGGAAATGAATAAATTCCCATATCTTAGGCTAACAAATTTTTCATATCTATTCCTACATTAGTCACTGAACTTTTCCGTGAATATCAGATCAGAATATCACCAGTCATATACCCATATACAAATTGCTTTTACGAATAAAACTGTTTGCTGTTTAATTGTTGAACTTTTAAACGGGACTTACTCATTGAATAGTGAATGCCTATATGAATATCGACAGGACTTGATTAATATGACGAATCACAGTAGCGTGCGTCTCCATGAAGAAATGCTACTTATGTATGAGAAAATCCACTGGTAAAATTTCACGCTACCAATTGAGTTTTTAGCTAGTACTGGTGAAGAAGTACTGAAACTGTGAAAGCGCATATTCGGTGGAGATATCGGTTCGAAATCCGTTACAACTTGGTGGCAGCGGTGGGATTAAAGCTAAATTTAGCCATCAAGCACCAGTTTATTTGGATCGTTCACTATGAAGCATGTTAGAGGAATTGAGGACAGCGATGATAAAATAACCTTCAGAATACCACCTCGAGATGAAACTGAAGATCATGATGCAGGTCCGAGATCATCTCCACATGAGTTTGCTCATGGCGATGCCACTCATGTGTCGCATTCAAGTCTTCGTCACCTGAAACCAGAGACATACAACAGGGAAACTTCTTGGGATGAATACCTAAGAATATTCAACATCTCCTGAATAAGTGGATGGAAAAAGACAGAATAGGCAGACTATCTGTTCACATATCTCAAAGGCCCAGCACGACAACTGGCATGTACATTATCTGATGAACAACTAAATTTCGATAATCTGGTCCTAGTCCTGGGAAACAGATTCGGTCGACGAGACCAGGCTGAACTCAACCTGTCTGAATTACGGAGAAGACGCCGTAAAGATGAAGAGGGACTGCGGGAACTGGGGCTGGCTATTCTAAAGATTTCAACTTTAGCTTATCGAGGGATGTCGTCAGAGCATCAAGAAAGAATGGCGAATATTCACTTCATAGATGCACTGGGTGACTACGAGATGCGGAGCTTGGTACAACAAAGAAAACCAGATAACTTACAACAAGCAGTCACCTTAGCTCTAGAAATTGAGGGGTATTGGAAGATTGAAGCTTATCGCCGTGGAGATGTCCCAAGACGTCGAAATATCAGAGAAACGAGACCAGTTCCAAAAGAAGATGACATAGGGAAAAGATAAGAAGCCTTGGAGAAAATGATGACGTAAATGCCTGCGGAACAGAATTATTCCAACGATTCCGCCCTGCACCAGTCCAGAGGTAACAGACAAGTACCATTCTCTACCAGGTATGAAGAATGTTTCTCGTGAGCGAGTGTTCAAGGAATAAAGGGCGTCAACAACAACAGTTTATGGGAAAAGGGGAACAACCGACCCGGAGGGGCGAGGTTCGGTTGTAGAGCCTAAACAGCCTCAACAACACATGTCAACTTCATAGAAGATAGGCAATACAAATATTAGTTCGGATAGAAGTTCATCAGAGCTGGACAATGTAGAGTCTGAAATTCATCCAGAAGTAACACGGTGCAAACCTGTTGCGATAGAGATGGGTAATCCGGAAAGTGGGATGTTGTTTACAGAATATATTGGTAGTAACAAAGTTTTGTTTCTCGTGGACACTGGGTCTTGTGTCACGATAAGTTCAAGTTCACGTCTATGGCTGTATACCAGTATTAGAGCGACCGAAATTGTTTCCCACAGAATTGAGATTACAAGGTACATGGAGGTAATCGTGGCAGATATCAAATGTGAGGGGATCATAGGAATAAACTTTTTGACTAAATTTGATTGCGAAATTCATCCCAGACGGAGATGTATAACTTGTGAAGGACAACAGCTTTTATGCTTTAGGCTGTCAGATGTATCAAGTTGTTGTCGGCTTGTCATGGACCAGACAATAACCACACCAGCTGGTCAACAGATAGTTGTAACCACTACACCTTTAGAAGGACAGGAATTAGTGGGAAAGTGGCCTATATATGAACCTCTCCTTAAAAATGCCCCAAAATGCAGACTTGTTAGTTGGGAGAACACTGGTCGATACAGAAGTAGTAGAAATTCCAGATACCGTGTTAAATTTGGAAGCGGAACCAGGAACCATTTACAAGGGAACTACGGCAGCTGAACTGAGCCCAGTGTTCAATATTAGTCACCCCATGGCATTTGTAGATAAAGCAGCACTGGAGAGTGCCAGTAGTTTTCTTACTTTGAATAACATTTCATCTAGTACTACGACAGATGATGCACCTGATCATATGAAAGCAATGTATGAGGAGAGGACCAAAGACATGAAAGATGAGGATGCCAAGGACCAAGGGCTCTATCAATTTAAGGTTATGCCATTCGGGTTATGCAACAAAGCTAGATTCATAGCTGGTTCTAGAAGCTGCATCACCAAGCTTCTTTCAACCCTGTTGACGAGGGCCCTTCAGGGGGGAAAAGCATTTTGGGAAAGGTATTGCGCCACTATTTCTTAAAACTATGGCGTTGAATGTTGTGGATATTGAAAAACTCAAAATGTCTTACGGAAGAACTTGATGCTAAAGGTCACATACCGTATAGACATTATCCACATGGGATTTCTCGGCTCTCTATATAACAATCCATCACCAGGACCTTATTGACCGTCTAAGTTCATTAATAGTATCTGTGTTCAAGAAAATTGATCGTAGATATATTAATGTCAGAAGCCATAAAACATTCTTTAGCTCTACTACATACAAGAGATATCATTCATGGGATGTTTCTTTGTTTATAGAGTTGCTTGAATTTCTCATTAAAAATATTTATGTGAAATTTGGCAACACAATATATCAACAGCATATAGGTATTCCAATGGGTACTATTAAACCCTATTCACTCACTCACTCACTCACTCCAATGGGTACTAATTGTGCACCCCTATTGGCTGACCTATATCTGTTCTCTTATGAATATGACTATATGCAGGCGCTTTCAAAAACCGATCCATTCAAAGCCCGTTCCTTCTTATTCACCGAACGCTATATAGACGATCTTCTCGCTGTGGATAATCGCTATATAAATGAAGCAGTGAAGGAAATATATCCACCATCGCTGGATTTGAAGGAAACTACAGATAACCCTACAGGCACATCGTATTTAGACCTATATCTCTATAAAATGAAGCGAGCCTTCTCTCTCGTCGACTGTATAACAAAAGAGATGATAACAAATTTCGACATCGTAAACTATCCCTTTCTGGACAGTAATATTCCAATGGAACCTGCATATGGCGTATACATATCACGCCTAGTAGCGTGTTAAATGTGACGATTTTAATCAACGTCACAAAACATTGTTGCAGAAACTTATAAAACAGGGCTACACCACCAAGCGCCTCCACTCAAAGTTTCTCAAATTTGGCGATACATATCGCATGCTGATAGCAAAATACGAGCGTAGCGTGCACGGTCTATGCCGTTACGTTTCGTAACTTGTGTCTAATTCCGCTTAACCCGGGGCTAGGGGCCGTATGAACCCATGTACTTCAAGATCCTCATGGTACTCATGTGAACAGTCACAGTCAAAGCGTGACTGAGATACATCATTCTTTAGATGACGACTTTACAACGAATATTATGGATTATGAATACTGATCAGCGATACGGATTTGATATTTTTGGAACATCATGATGTCTTGCCGGCATCATTGAAAACTGTTGACCGCTTCTCTCTTGCATGAAACAAGCCTATGTTTATGTATACTATGATTGTGTTTTTGAATTTGGTGCTAATAGTGTTATATGGAATATGGAATAGGTATTCGGAATATGGACGCGGATATTCTCTACTGGACGACTCTGAATTATGAATGACGGACAAGACGCTTGTAATTCCACTATTGAACGCCTTATCGAATTAGTTCTAGCGGGGTATCAGTGGGAAATTTGCCTGATCTAAATTGATGATATCATAGTATTTGGCAAGTCTTTCGGTGAGGCTATCAACAATCTACGCAAAGTATTTCAACGCCTGAAAGAAGCGGGACTGAATCTTAAACCCAAGAAGTGCCATTTGCTTCAGAATGAAGTCAACTATTTGGAACTATTTCAGCCAAGGGTATTTCAACAGAACCCCAGAACGTTTAAGCTATCAAGGATTGGCCTACATCAACTACTGTACCGTTACGGAAGTTAGAAGTTTTCTTGGTTTGGGATCCTACTATCCACGTTTCATACAGGACTTTGCAACCATTTCAAGGCCATTACACAAATTAACTGAGCAAAACAAGGATTCAAATGGACGGAAGAATGTGAAACCTCTTACAATTAAAATTAAGCAGTACCCCAATGTTAGCATTTCCAAGTTCCCATTACAAGCGTCTAGTCCGTCATTCATAATTCAGCCGTCGAATCTAACGATTCGTGATATGTGTTGTATCTCAGGTACGCTCGGATGGTTCGCTTAGTGACCATTATCAGATTCTACTGCCACCTGAACTGAGGAAGGAAGTCTTCCAGCAGTCACATGTATCAAAAACAGCAAATCATCTAGAATGTGGGAAAACTCTTCCCAAAATTAAGATGCGTTATCACTGGTATGGTATGAGTAGAGACAACCGTCTGTGGTACAAGCAGTGTGACAAATGTAGTTCCCGGAAATCACCTAGCCATAGGCCAAGAGCACCCATGAGACAGTACACAGATGGTGTACCATTGGAACGCGTGTCAGTGGACGTATTGGGTCCATTACCAAAGACAAAGAAGGGTAACCAGTATATCCTCATCGTACATGATTATTTCACGAAGTGGGTAGAGGGATATGCCACACTAAACCAAGAAGCAGAAACAGTTGTTGACAAAATCGTAAAGAAATGCATCTGTCGATTTGGTGTGCCAGATTAGTTACATTCCGACCAGGGTACCAATTTCCAATCTAACGTTCTTAGGGAGGTATGTCAATTATAAGATATTCAGAAAACTGGTACTACGCCGTACCATCCACAGTCGAACGGAATGGTGAAGTGTTTTAACATAACTCTCGAGGACAGACTAGCAATGATGATGGATAAAAATCAACGCAACTGGGATGAACAGCTACCATTTGCTCTCATGTCATGATGTTACACAGGAGACACCAACCACGATGGTGCTGGGAAGAGAGAACTCTTCCAGTAGACCTGATCACCGGTAGACCATTACAGGTGCCGACAACGGAAGAAACCGAATATGCCGCTGAGCTAAGTGATCGCTAAGAAATAGCTCATGAAAGGCCCAGAGAATTTCAAAGGAAAAACGTAGAGCGACAAAAGCGGAACTATAATGTTGGGAAGAAGCGGAAAGTCTTCGGATCGGTGATGCAGTTTGGCTGTACGATAATGCGCGTCACAAGAAGTTATCTCCGAAGTTAGCCTGTCGTTGGACAGGTCTCTTCAAAATCATTGGGAGAATGGATGACACTGTATATCGTTTGCAGAAACATCCCAATGCTAAGAAGAAACTGGTCCATTATGATCGATTGAAGCTATATGAGGGAACCGACTTCACGTCAGGGACAGTTTGATTGCATGACAATATACCGATTTGAACTGCAGACAAAAACAGACAAATGTACCGAATGATCATGTTTTATTGAACTAAGATACAAACCAAATGTTACAACAATGAGAACAAATTACAGTCGAGAAGACAATGTTGAACTGTTACTCAATGAAGAATTTATATTTACAGATGTCGGATTCTCTCTATGATTGTCACTGTGGGGCGGAATACAAGTCTAAATCCAGCTTGTATCGTCACAAGGTAGGCTGTATCAATCAGCCAGAGGAGTGTCCCTATTGCCAGATGCCAATGCGGGATAAAGCATGCATGTAAAAACATATGGATGATTGTACCGCCTCCCCATGGGTAAGGAGAAGAGGGAGAATCACAAAGGCCCCAAAAGTGTGTCTAGCCCCTGCCAAACAGCTTCAACAGGTTAAACCTAAAACTATTTCATCAGTCAGTAGTCCAGGAACACCGTTGTTGGACGAACGTAGAAATGATGTCAAGCGCATACGGTCGGATTTTGCAGTGGGCCAAAGTCGCAGGCTATCTAGTGCTCCAGAATTGTAATCCTGCCAAGCTAATAAGTGTTCCAGTGGTCATATCCCCAGAATCGTCTCCACGGACCACGGTCGAAAAAGTTCAGACCACCAACTTGCATCAGATCGACATGGATGTGTCGTATGAAGAAGTTATTCTGAGACAGAAAATTATTGTGACACCAGTTGAACGTGTGCCAACAATTAGTACTGCAACTCTTAACTCTCCGGAACGGTTGATCATCACTCATGAGAGTCAGGCTGAGGCTGAGGCTGTGGAGGAAATTGTGACACCTGATTTCTGGTCCTTCCTGACAACTCTCAGGTCTGCAACCATTACATCGAATGATGAGTCAACGCTAGCTGCTTCCCCTTTTGAAGTCAGTATCAGTAACCTCTGTGCAGGAGTGTTTATCTGCCATTAATTCAACTGTTTCATCCATGAAGCATGCGACATCAGCACCCATGCCCATTGTCAATTCGATCAACCCTGCGGCAATCTATCCTTCAATTGTGGCCTGTTCTATGGGGTGCTCTGACGCCATCAATCAACCCCCTGTTGATGTTATTCCAGAATCTACCTCACTGATTGTTTCAACTAGCTCTTCAACCCTGGTCATCAGTACTGCTGTTCCCAATTCTCTGGCTCGTCAATCTACTGGAAACGTCTCCTCAAGCTTTTCCACTCTGGTCAGCTGTTCTGTTGTTCCCAGCTCTCTGGTTCGTCAATCTACTGAAAACGTCGCCTTGAGTTCTGGGATGTTCTGGACTCCCAACGAGAGTAACCAGTTCTTTCACGTCTCAACTGTCGAGCACCTTTGAAAGAGCCGGTCCAATGGAGGAAGGTGGCTACTCCATGCCAACCATTATAACACCTAGGAGTGATGAGGCTGTTGTTGGATAGTCACACACCCACAGAATAAAGACAGCAGCCTATTCCAACGGTAAATGTACTGCTGTGAAGGAAGAAGTGAACAAGTCATACACTTCCTCAAAGTTTGTCCTCTGCGGTACCAGGAGGGTGTCCTCTGTGTAGTAGAAGAAAAAGAAACACAGAACATTCCTTATCACATAGTTTATCAGTTGTGACTTTACATTTTATAATTTGATAATTCTATTCCCACATTTAAAAACGATTTAAATTTGAAACTGTTCATCAGATGGATATTCTTCAGACTATGGTTCCTGCGTCATGAACATATCTTTTGAGATCTGGACATAAATTTAGACTTGTCTCCCACAATACTCAGCACAGTCGCTGAGATGAGTCAGTACCCAAGACTGATTAAATGCTGAGCACAGTAGCTGAGATGGGTCACTTACAAGCGTCTAGTCCGTCATTCATAATCCAGTCGTCGTCCATTAGAGAATATCCGCGTCCATAATCCAAAGACCTATTCCATTTTCCATATAACAGTATTAGCACCAAATTCAAAAAGACAATCATAGTATACATAAACATAGGCTTGTTTCCTGCAAGAGAGAAGCGGTCAACAGTTTTCAATGATGCCGGCAAGACATCATGATGTTCCAAAAATATCAAATCCGCATCGCTGATCAGTAGAGCTACAGCTCACCAATTACCAGTATACGAGTTGTCAGAGCATTTCCATCATAGCTCTCTAGATTTGTATCTAATACCGCTTATGCCGGTGCTAGGGGCCGTGTGGTCATATCATCCAAGTTGCCACATGAACAGGTACAATAAAAGCGTACCTGAGATACAACACATATCACGAATCGTTAGATTCTTGGTATGTGCTTTAGAATAGGTTAACCAGAAGACTATTCTGTGAAGTCATGTGACGCAGTCAGTATGTCGGCACCTCTTCCCACTGCCCTTATATGTGTTGTAATTCTTAATCCGTAAGAATTACGGATTAAGTGGGCCAGTACCCAATTACTCAGTACCCAAGTCTGCTTGAATGCTGAGCATGATCGCTGAGATGGGTCAGTACCCTAGTCTGATTGAATGCTGAGCACAGTCGCTGGGATGGGTCAGTACCCAAGTCTGATTGAATGCTGAGCCGAGTCGCTGAGATGGGACAGTACCCAAGTCTGAATGATTGATGCGCACAGTCGCTGGGATGGGTCAGTACCCAAGCCTGACTGAATGCTGAGCTCAATCACTGAGATGGGTCAGTGCCCAAGTCTGATTGAATGCTGAGCACAGTTGCTGAGATGTGTCAGTGCCCAAGTCTGATTGAATGCTGAGCACAGTTGCTGAGATGTGTCAGTACCCAAGTCTGATTGAATGCTGAGCATGGTCGCTGAGATGGGTCAGTACCCAAGTCTGAAAGCTGAGTACAATCGCTGAGATTTGTCAGTACCCAAGTCTGCTTGAATGCTGAGCCGAGTCGCTGAGATGGGACAGTACCCAAGTCTGATTGAATGCTGAGCCGAGTCGCTGAGATTGGACAGTACCCAAGTCTGAATGATTGATGAGCACAGTCGCTGAGATGGGTCAGTACCCAAGTCTGCTTGAATGCTGAGCATGATCGCTGAGATGGGTCAGTACCCTAGTCTGATTGAATGCTGAGCACAGTCGCTGGGATGGGTCAGTACCCAAGTCTGATTGAATGCTGAGCCGAGTCGCTGAGATGGGACAGTACCCAAGTCTGAATGATTGATGCGCACAGTCGCTGGGATGGGTCAGTACCCAAACCTGACTGAATGCTGAGCTCAATCACTGAGATGGGTCAGTGCCCAAGTCTGATTGAATACTGAGCACAGTTGCTGAGATGTGTCAGTACCCAAGTCTGATTGAATGCTGAGCATGGTCGCTGAGATGGGTCAGTACCCAAGTCTGAATGCTGAGCACATTCGCCGAGAGGATCAGTACACAAGTCTGATTGAATGCTGAGCACAGTCGCTGAGATGGGTCAGTACTCGAGCCTTATTGAATGCTGACTACAATCCCTGAGATGGGTCAGTACCCAAGCCTGATTTCCCGGAGCCTCGATGATCCTTTCATTCAATTCTTCACTTGCTCCCAACGGGTAATTTTGCACTATATCATCTTCAAGAACATACATAAGTAAAAAGTTTTCCCTACACCAGCCCACGATATCAATCAACCCTATAAATACCTTGACGGTTCCCAGATTTTACTGATATATTTTCCACTCTACATTACTCATAGTTTTCTCGAACTACAACAGAGAAGCGGTCAACAGTTTTCATTGATGCCGGCAAGACATCATGATGTTCCAAAAATATCAAATCCGCATCGCTGATCAGTAGAGCTACAGCTCACCAATTACCAGTATACGAGTTGTCAGAGCATTTCCATCATAGCTCTCTAGATTTGTATCTAATACCGCTTATGCCGGTGCTAGGGGCCGTGTGGTCATATCATCCAAGTTGCCACATGAACAGGTACAATAAAAAGCGTACCTGAGATACAACACATACCAGGAATCGTTAGATTCTTGGTATGTGCTTTAGAATAGGTTAACCAGAAGACTATTCTGTGAAGTCATGTGACGCAGTCAGTATGTCGGCACCTCTTCCCACTGCCCTTATATGTGTTGTAATTCTTAATCCGTAAGAATTACGGATTAAGTGGGCCAGTACCCAATTACTCAGTACCCAAGTCTGCTTGAATGCTGAGCATGATCGCTGAGATGGGTCAGTACCCTAGTCTGATTGAATGCTGAGCACAGTCGCTGGGATGGGTCAGTACCCAAGTCTGATTGAATGCTGAGCCGAGTCGCTGAGATGGGACAGTACCCAAGTCTGAATGATTGATGCGCACAGTCGCTGGGATGGGTCAGTACCCAAGCCTGACTGAATGCTGAGCTCAATCACTGAGATGGGTCAGTACCCAAGTCTGATTGAATGCTGAGCACAGTTGCTGAGATGTGTCAGTGCCCAAGTCTGATTGAATGCTGAGCACAGTTGCTGAGATGTGTCAGTACCCAAGTCTGATTGAATGCTGAGCATGGTCGCTGAGATGGGTCAGTACCCAAGTCTGAATGCTGAGTACAATCGCTGAGATGGGTCAGTACCCAAGTCTGCTTGAATGCTGAGCCGAGTCGCTGAGATGGGACAGTACCCAAGTCTGATTGAATGCTGAGCCGAGTCGCTGAGATTGGACAGTACCCAAGTCTGAATGATTGATGAGCACAGTCGCTGAGATGGGTCAGTACCCAAATCTGCTTGAATGCTGAGCATGATCGCTGAGATGGGTCAGTACCCTAGTCTGATTGAATGCTGAGCACAGTCGCTGGGATGGGTCAGTACCCAAGTCTGATTGAATGCTGAGCCGAGTCGCTGAGATGGGACAGTACCCAAGTCTGAATGATTGATGCGCACAGTCGCTGGGATGGGTCAGTACCCAAGCCTGACTGAATGCTGAGCTCAATCACTGAGATGGGTCAGTGCCCAAGTCTGATTGAATGCTGAGCACAGTTGCTGAGATGTGTCAGTACCCAAGTCTGATTGAATGCTGAGCATGGTCGCTGAGATGGGTCAGTACCCAAGTCTGAATGCTGAGCACATTCGCTGAGAGGGTCAGTACACAAGTCTGATTGAATGCTGAGCACAGTCGCTGAGATGGGTCAGTACTCGAGCCTTATTGAATGCTGACTACAATCCCTGAGATGGGTCAGTACCCAAGCCTGATTTCCCGGAGCCTCGATGATCCTTTCATTCAATTCTTCACTTGCTCCCAACGGGTAATTTTGCACTATATCATCTTCAAGAACATACATAAGTAAAAAGTTTTCCCTACACCAGCCCACGATATCGATCAACCCTATTAATACCTTGACGGTTCCCAGATTTTACTGATATATTTTCCACTCTACATTACTCATAGTTTTCTCGAACTACAACAGTAGTATATCAAGCGGAAATTCATTATTATTGTGGTTGAGACGTCACGGATGACGTCACTTTCGGTCACATGAGTGAGTGAGTGAGTCAAGTTGAACGTTGCTTTCAACAATATATCAGTTATATCGCGACGAACCAACAAGACACCACCTAGCCAATTTGCGTTCCTGTTGATTCAAAGAAGCAAATCTTTGAGGCACCATGGAATCAGTCACCCCACCACTCACCCTATAAAACACTGAGGACAGCCTACAAGACAGAGGCAGGACGCTTACATTGGTGCAATAACGACAAGTGCAATTATAGAGCTGGACATCATATTATCAAGTTCCTGTCTCTTTTCAGCAAAGTAACTTGAAGCAACAGGAACAGCCCCACTAACCATCCGCTCTGGTCACCTGACAGCCTAGCAAGTGTTATCTTCCCCTAAATAAGACCGGACGCTTCAGTTATTTCATTGTTAGCCCAATGGGGAACACACTCATAGACATTTGCGGTATGGGATGTGATACCTTGTTTTCTCTGTCTCATGGTGTAGAACACGATGGGAGGGGTCTCGTGGCCATGGGTAAATTTCGCTAAACAGTTCTGACTGTGCATGAGTCGTGAATAGGCAGATCGGGGCTGGACGTTTTGGAGTCAAGTTGGGCCAATATTGGCACGATTGGGTCCTGTGAGGTATCAAAGTGAAGCACTCGTGCAGGTGAGCTCGACTGGATGGATATGTCGTGGAAGTAAAGCTATGGTGCGCATGCCAAGGCAGGGAATTTTGTGAGAAAGACATTGGAATGGACGTTTTGGGGTCGAGGTGGGCCAATATTGATCCGAATGTGTCGTGTGGGGTATCCATGTGAAGCACTCCTCGAGGCCGATCAAGTCATGGGTACATGTAGAACTTTTCCCAGAAACACTTCACCCCTAAATGTAAAATCCATATCGACCTGGTCTAGATGGGCTAATATCGGTTCCCAGCGAATTGTCGAAATGGGAATGTTGTTGCTGTTGAGATAGGGTATTCTCTCAATTTTGGAAAAGTAAATATCATGAGAAGTAATGCTGCTCCGGTCCAATCAAAAACCGTCATTTGATGTTGCACCTATAATATTCTCTCTTGTCCAGTAGTCAGACTGGCAGCCATATGCGCCTGTGCACTTCACGAGTAGTTTCAGAACTGCAAAGGAGCGCGTTTGGGGAGATTGATCGAGCCATGTTTGCTCTGGTTACCTAGTCAAGTTATTTGAGTGTGCGTGGGTATGTATGTGTGTGGTGGTGTGTGTGTGGTGGAGTGTGTTGTAGTAGTAGTGTGTGGTGGTGGTAGTGTGCGTGCGTGTGTGTGTGTGTGTGTGTGTGTGTGTGGTGATGTGTGGCGGTGGTGATGGCGTTGCTAAGCGCCCAGTCTTACTTACCAGCTTGCGCGCTGGCTCGCTCACTCACTGACTCACTTACTCTCTAACTCACTTAATCTCTCTCTCGCTCGCCCACACACTTACTCACTCACTCAATCACTCACTCCCGGTCGATCGCTCACTCACTCACCAGCGTTAGAGCATTACTGCGTTAAGACGAGCATTGTGTACGCATCACTTTCAGAGTTCCGAGCTCTTGGCGCAGGCGCATATCACTACCAGTCTGACTTTACTGGACAAGTGAGAATATTATAAATGCAACATCAAATGACGGCTTTTGATTGGACAGGAGCAGCCGTCTCTGCTTCAGTTAGGGAGTTAAGATAGGCGTTAGGTGGTGGGTAGGGATTCTTCTTCTCTTGTTGCATGTATTGCTATACAAATAACATTGAAGTGCCTGGGGCATAGTCAGCACCTCCGAAAGTGCCCTTTCTTTACCTCACCTCAGTGCGTATACGCGTTTCGCCCCAGTCTGGCTCTACCCGGAATGATCTGCAAATAGAACAGCGATTTCCCCGATAAATTTAATCTGACATTTAGAGCGATGGCCTACAAAACGAATTTTCTAAGCAAAACCTCCGTACAATTTCTCGGCGAGGATCGATGGCGGCATCGGGGATAACCAACTTGTTTTATTCCATGGTGTGCATGTATTGACAAATTCGCGCAAAAGATAAAAAGCTGGTATGCTAGGGCGTTAAGGCGCTAGGATGAGGCGTTGAGGCGTTAATAAAGGGCGTTTCGGCGTTACGATAAGGCGTCAAGGCGTTAAGATAGGGCGATACGGTTTTGAGATAGGGTGCTAGGGCGTTACTGTATAACTCCTCACAAAGGTCATAGGGTAAATATATTGGGTTTCTGATTTCTCTACTACTGAGGGACAACTGGATTACT
>JAVTVY010022851.1:0-94020 GCA_036873755.1 Hanleya hanleyi
TTCTTTTATTTGGGTGTGTACACCGTCTGCACCTCTCCGGGAAAAATGTGGGTACGCAATCGAAGGGATGAGGGAGTGTCTTGTTTCAAGTCGATGAGTAGATACCCGTGAGCTCGTTGGGTAGCATCTTCAAAGGCTTCTCGTACAAAGGCCGTGTTTTTAGGGTACATCTGTTGGGCCAGGTGCGTAATTTGGGAAGCGTCTCTGGGGTTTTGAATAACACCACATACTGAGCATTCAAACTAATGTTCCTGTGCTCTTTGTTCTTACTGAAGAGATTCTGCACGATGTAGATGATGCTCAACCGACGATGATGGCTTCCTTTGGTAAAGAGACGGGTGATTCGACTGTCCGTTTCCGTCATGAGATCGCCCACCACCACCAACGTGTCTTTGGGCGTATCCTCAGGGGGTAAGCCTTCCATTAAGGTGAGTCCCGGGACACGTGCCAGTTCCTCGTACGTGGGTTGCCAAGCTCCATAACACCACAGGAAGCGAGCTAGAGGAGGTGAAATGAGGGCTGACCCGTGTTGGATGAGACGTTGAACGAAGTGTGTTTTTCCCGACCCTGTCGGTCCAGCGATGAGACACGTGAAAGGATGCTGCCACCGAGGATCCATAGTTTTTTTTATTTGGTGATTTGCGCTCGGCGTTCAGAGGCCCACCACCGTTTTCGTGGATCCCACCGGGGATCGTAGTCGAACGGATACCGTTGCCGTGGTAAACGTGATTCGCGCACTCTAAATGTGTTTAGCGTCGTAGGAGTCGTAGTGGTGGTACTAGGTGGTGGTGGTGGTGGTGATGGGCTGGAAGGATCGTCGCTTCTCAGGGGTGACGGAGGATCACGTGGCGTCGTAGTACGCAGCGTCGTAGTAGTAGTAGTAGTAGTAGTAGTACGGGGCGTCGTAGGCGTGAGTGGATGGATGTGGCGGTCAGGTGATGTGGTGGATGGAGTAGACGGCGTGGTAGACGTGGGTGTCTGGGTTGATACGTGGCGGTACCTTGACGTGTTGGATAGCGTAGGCAGCGTCGTAGTGGTGGTGGTGGTTGAAGTGGTGGATGACTGAGGTGGAATTGTGGGACGCAGGGTGTTGAAACAGGATATCACGTACGCCAAATCGTAGAACACGCCTCCAAATAACGTACCCACAAGCACTACTAGACACACTATAGTACCCACTTGTGCTTTTCGAGTTCGTAACAGTAAGGGTAGATGTGCACTATCCATGGTACAACCCTACACTGAAGTATGGCGATGATAGGGGTTAGAATTTATAGGCGTTTCATGTCACGGCCTGACACCCAGGAATTAAACGAACGGGGCTACCCTTGCCATTTGACGAAATGATAGGGGATGCCACGTCGACGTTCCGTTTTCAAAATCTTTTCCACCGTGTAGTAGTCTTTCGGTGTTTTCACTATGGGTTGTAATTCTGCCTCGTAAAACGTGCCTTGCAGTGTTTCTCCTTGTAGATCTTCCAGTTGATAGACGTGTGGCTTTCGAGGTTTATGGCGAACGATGACAAAGTGCTCGTCACTCCAGTTGGGCAAGTAACTTTTCTCAAATTGGCCTTTCACTTTACTGATCCGTACCACATCTCCGCGTTTGTAACGGGGTGACGTGAGTGGTGGTGGACTGGGTGAGTACAGCGTACCACGCACTTGATGTTCGTTGCGTTCTGTCACATCGAGGGGAGCTCGCTGGATACTGCGATGATAGGCTCGATTGTACCCTTGCACCAGTTGAGGTAGTACATCGATGTACCGTCGGGTGTTTTGGGCGGTAAAATACTTGTACATTCGTCCTTTGAAGGTGCGATTGAATCGTTCCACCACAGAGGCTTTGGTCTCGTTGTACGTATGGAAGAAAAATACCTTCTGTTTCTTAAGAAAGGCTTGAAAGGGTTGGTTGAGAAATTCTGTGCCTTCATCCGTTTGCAAATACAGGGGTTTGCGCCCCGTCTTGAAAATCTGCCGGAACGCCCGTACTAGATTCTCTCCTGTTTTGGTGCGAATGGGTAGTACCCAGGCATACTTGGATAAAATATCGATACAGGTCAATATGTACCGATGTCCATCATTGTGAGGTGCAAATCGACTCATATCCACTAAATCAGCCCGCCATTGCGCGTCTATGCCTCCTACGATCACTCGGTTACGGCGAAAATGTCGTCGGGCTGCTCGATGTAAACTATAAGTGTCTTGGGTTTTTAACCAGTCTCGAACTTCAGTTCGACTGATGCCTTGGGAATGGACAGCTCGAGCGAGCGCTCCCACAGCGCTATACGCGGCTGGACTGGTAGGGTTGTAATACAAATCGGTTAACACCTTGTTCACTGTAGATGCTGACCCCTTTTTCCCCTTTCGGGACCGCGTCATCACGGTCTTCTTACCCCTCATCGGGGTGCCTCTGGGTCCCCGTCATGTGTGTTCGCTTCATCAGGTGACACTGACACTCTAGCCTCTGTGCATCCTATAGATATAGTACTTTCGTCTTCCCCGGCTGTATCGGGTTCATGTTGTTTTTCATGAGGTTCAGCCAGCGCGTCCTCCATAGCACGATCGTTCGTCCGGTGTAAACAGCTGGTCCACAATAGGCACTACTTTCTCCAAGGCTGACCACAGAGAGGGGCCTAGGATGAAACTTCGCGTAGGGTCTTGGTAGCGGCCCAGGCGTGCGAAGAGGGGAGGTACGGTATATACGTAGATGGCATTGTCTATGTGGATGAGGTGTCCGTCGAACTCACCGCTCAACACCCGTTTAAATTTAGTCCAGCCGTCACGCTGTAGCGTCACCGTATTCGATAGAGTCTCAGCGGGCGCCCAGCAAATAGCTCCACAGTCTTTCACCAGGGTGACTTTATCTTCATAGACGTATAACCCCACCTGGGGTGTAAGGGGCAGAATGGCTCGTAGGTCGGATGACATGCTTGCTCTAAATGTCGAACGGTGAATGACACACACTCTGTCTCACCCCTGGTATTTATAGTGTCAGGTACAGACATGAATCGTACTATTCTGTGAGAGGCTCCTGTGGAGAGAGTACTTCATCGACCATGGGGACTACTTGTTGCAAAGCCGTCCATAGATCGGGGTCCAGAGTAAAACCACCTCGCTTGAGACAGAGGAGTCGAGCAAAATAGGGACCACGGAAAATGTAGACGTCGTCACACAGGTGAATGCTATCCCCGTCGAGGTTACCGCATAACACACGTTTCAAGGTAATCCAGCCTTCCGGGGATAAAGAGACACGCGCGGGTTCAGACGTACACCAACATCGACTATCGTCATCGATAAGCTCCACGCGTTGGGGGTATAACAATAGGGTACAGTCGGGTGTAAGAGTGCGCGTGGCTACAGAGTTGGCCTCAGGGTAGAGTACGTCGTGGACGTCGGTGATAATAGCTTTCAGCGCCTGCCATAATGCCGGCCGGAGTAGGATAGCGGTGCCACCACACTGTTCTAACCGGGGAAAAAAGAATCATCTCTACCACTTCGCAGGTAAACACCCACTCCCACATGCATGAAATCGACTTCGGGCTCTTTTCCCTGTAAACCCGTGTCAATAGAGTCCAGCCTGGTAGGCTTAAACATAGCTTCACCTCTCGGGGATGTTCTTCGATGAGCTGCAGTTCATGGTCATAGACTATGAGAATCACGTCAGACGTGAGTTGGAAGAAGGCGAGCTCCGTTCCGTGCGCTGCCATAGTGGTGAATGACAAAACACCGTCCAGGCAAATGTGTATATATGGATTCTTGCTAATGACTCGTGAGTAAAAAAAAATATTTCATCGTAATAAAATTTGTATCGTATCGTACCCGTACCCTGTTCTAGAAAATAATTAAATTGAAATTACAATGCAATTTTGTAGGCGCGCTCCAAGATAAATATTCGTGAGTTGGAAGAAGGCGAGCTCCGTTCCGTGCGCTGCCATAGTGGTGAATGACAAAACACCGTCCAGGCAAATGTGTATATATGGATTCTTGCTAATGACTCGTGAGTAAAAAAAAATATTTCATCGTAATAAAATTCGTATCGTATCGTACCCGTACCCTGTTCTAGAAAATAATTAAATTGAAATTACAATGCAATTTTGTAGGCGCGCTCCAAGATAAATATACTTCAGAACATTTGCGACGCTACATCTGCGTGTCATTTGTGCCTGGACTGTAACAATTAAGAATTCGCTCACAGGTGGGAGAGAAGGCAACATTGAAAATGGTCTCCAAACGCTTCACCGGCCTATTGGTTTATTTAGCAGATGACTCCTTCAAGCCGATAGACATTCCATTCTCAGTGCCTGTAACAGCCGCTAGATGGCGTCATCCACAGCGCACCAAAATGATTGGGAACTCTGCACGTTGGCCTTCTTGCAGTGAAACGAAGGCTATTTTTTTTTCTAGTTTTCTATAGTTTTCTCTCGATAAACCAGTTACAATTTTCAGGGTGATATTATAAGGCTGTGAGCAATATACTTGACGTATTTTTAGCCAGGAAAACCCATTTATTTCCAGTGTACCGGGTTTTCCACACTACCGTACTATAACGTTACGCATCTAAAAATCGATAAAATTATTAAAAATAACGGCTTAGTCTAGCGCTATCCTGCTAAATTTTTAAATGCTACACCATGAGTTGCCTGAGTTCAACTTGAAATACAATTTATACGTGCACTGACATTTATTGTAAAATGACAACCGTTTAAAATTGGAAAAGAAACACAAATATTTTGTTCAGCGTAAATGTAGACAAAACCAGATATCACGATTTCGCTGACGTCCGCGCAATTTTTATATAAGCTAGCGGCCAGCTTGATGCGGGCCATTCCAAAACCTTTCACTGCCATCACATATCAACAGAGAAGAAAATGAGCAGCCGCCGTATAGCAGCAATGTCGACCACCAAGGCCTCCCGACGAGTGAGAGCAATATCAAGACGCCAGAAGAAGGCGATGATGGAAGCCATTAAAGAGTTCTGGTTAAAAGAATTTACCGGATGGAGTGCAAGACTCAACAACGAAGACAGTGTATCGGGAAAAGGAACAGCGGAGAATCTTCGTCGAGAACCATCAGCGAGGAGGGGTGGTTACAATTGTTACAGAGCACCATGGAGGAAGAGATGCACCCTCCCCCTCCTCCGCTGCTGGCCCCTCGTCCACAACAAGAGCCAGCAGTCCAACCGGACTATGTGCATGATATACCATCATCATCATCAACAGCGCCCGTGGATTTTCCCCTAGAAGACCTCCCCACCACCATTTTCGAAGAACAGGACAAGCACGAAGAGGACAACCAACAGACAATAGCTGCCGCCAATTTCTTGGAGGACATGCCCATTTCCCCCCAAGAAGAAGAAGAGGGTGTTTATAAATACACATTAACACCTTACAGTTATTTCTCTGTCAGCAAAATGTGAGGGGAGTAGACAAGAAAACTCCCTCCTGAAGAAAACAGGGTGATCAAATTGAACTCACCAATGCTATCGAAAGAGAGCTTCTAACTTGGCACAAATTTCAAAGCACAGGTCCCACATTATCCCTCTTTATTCTATAATATTAGCAAACTGCAACACCAAAAAACAATCCCTGCCCGATATTAACGGTCCTTGTCAGGACCAATCTCTCTCTTACAAACACAGGTTTTTTTTTTTTTTTTCTCTCTCTCTCTCTCAGTAATTAATATTACAGCCCGAATCATAACGGACTGAAATTTATTTGAACCAGCACAGGGCCTTGGGACTAGAAAAGAGGGGAAAGGGGGGAGGGGGAGGGGCATGTTTTTGTCGTTGGCGACCCTGTGCGACATGTTACTAATTTTACAATTTTTTTTCTCTCTCAGTAATTAATATTACAGCCCGAATCATAACGGACTGAAATTTATTTGAACCAGGGGGAGGAGGGGGAGAGGGGGAGAGGGGGAGGGGGAGGGGGACATGTTTTTGTCGTTGGCGACCCTGTGCGACATGTTACTAATTTTACAAAAAAAATTCTCTCTCAGTAATTAATATTACAGCCCGAATCATAACGGACTGAAATTTATTTGAACCAGGGGGAGGAGGGGGAGAGGGGGAGGGGGAGGGAAAGGGGGAGGATGGGGAGGAGGGGGACATTTGTCACTGTCGTTGTCGACCAGTAAAGGAATAACATTACAGCCCGAATAATAACGGACTGAAATTTATAAGAGGGGTAGGTGTTTTTATATGTGTGTGTGTGGGAGTTGATGTTAATTTTTTTATTTTGTGCTTTTTGATAGAAGTTTTCCCTTTCGGAAAGATGGGGTGGCCCTAAAAAGGGCCTTTGGAATATGTAAGCGATTACATCGTTGGGGGCTGTTGGTGTTGTCTTCTCACAGTACATACCGGGCATGTCAAGGCTATGAATTCACACACTAGGGGTTGGTAAGCGTCCGCACACGCTGGTATTTGGGCATGTTGATGTATACAAGCCACACACAAGGCTTGATGCCCACAGGGGAAAATAGCGTATTTAGCAAAGTGGTTACAGCATTGCACGCAGTGTAAATAGCAGGCTGCTTGGCGTTCTGTGTTGGATGCCAGTGTTGTTGTTATTGCGGAAACGTAGTTGATGACGGCTTCGTTTTCTTTTTGGCTTATTTTTCTTGTATTCTCTCTTATTCTCTTTTTTCTTGCGTCTTTTCTGTTTTTTCTTGCCTCTTGCCTATTTCTATTGCTTCTGGCGTCTTTTCTACCGCTTCTGGCGTCTTTTTTACCGATTCTGTCGTCTTTCCTGTTTCTTCTGGCGTCTTTCCTGTTTTTTCTTGCGTCTTTCCTGTTTTTTCTTGCGTCTTTCCTGTTTTTTCTTGAGTCTTTCCTTTTTTCGGATACTGTGGTTTTTAAGTCTTTCCTCTTCTCCTCATCTTCGCCTTCTCCTTCTGTTTCTGTGTCGGTTTCGGTTTCGGTTTCTGTTTCTTCTTGTCCCGTTTCTTCTTCTTGTCCCGTTTCTCCTGCTTTTTCTTTAGCTTGGGAGCTTTGTTGTTGTTTCAACATAGTTTCTAACACGCAGTCTATGTCGTCAAAACGTTGGTATTCGACTGGGGTAAGATCCGATGTCGCTGCTGGGAAGTCACTAAGATCCGATGTCGCTGCTGGGAGGTCACTAAGATGCGGTGTGGCTGCTGGAGGGTGGTCCCGGGGTTGAGGTGTAAATAAGTCTTCCATTATAGCATCCAACCATGGCTCGTCATTTACCATATTAATGATGTTGCCCAACAGTTGTACTTCATTATCATCATTTGTGATGAAGTCTGATATGTCAATATCCATGATTTCAGCCAGGGATGACTCCATCACTGTGCACGTCTAGTAGACACTGGCATAATTGTGAATAAATGAGTAAATACTGCGCGCTATTTATAGTGTAAGGCGCGGACGTCAGCGAAATGGTTATATCTGGTTTTGTCTACATTTACGCTGAACAAAATATTTGTGTTTCTTTTCCAATTTTAAACTTGTGTGATTTTACAATAAATGTCAGTGCACGTATAAATTTTATTTCAAGTTGAACTCAGGCAACTCATGGTGTAGCATTTAAAAATTTAGCAGGATAGCGCTAGACTAAGCCGTTATTTTTAATAATTTTATCGATTTTTAGATGCGTAACGTTATAGTACGGTAGTGTGGAAAACCCGGTACACTGGAAATAAATGGGTTTTCCTGGCTAAAAATACGTGAAGTATGTTGCTCACAGCCTTATAATGTGACCCTAAAAATTGTAACTGGTTTATCGAAAGAAAGAAAACTAGGAAATTTTTATCCTTGGGCAACGGTAACACAGCACTATACAGTGTGCAGGCAAAAATGTGAGTACAGCTATGGGGTGTTAAATGGGGAAAAAATTTCCTAGTTTTTTTTCTTTTCGATAAACATGCTGCAGTGAACTCACATTTATTGCAAAAAATGAGACCCCGTTTTAAAGTTGGAAAAATAAAACACAAATTTTTTTTAGCAGATACCACCATGTTGCACTCACTCACACCGGCCGCCATCTTAAACCCACCACCCACCCATCCACCACCACCACTGAGATGTTTAAAAAAAAAAAAAAAAAAAAAAAATGAACACTAACAACCATTTTTTAATTTTCTACTATTTTTTATTAACACAAATAGAATGAACGTGTTCACCAGGGTATTGAATTTTAATACAATTATACGCTATGAAGGCGCTTGAATGCACAATGAACATAGTGTAGGAATACGTGAAGAGAGAAGCCGTATTTTCAGCTTGAGCAAGACTGGCAGATGATAATGTCTGAATGTTCCAATGCAATAAAACTTGAAAATGCTCAATATTTATACAACAAGACAATAGAATGAACGTGTTCAACTCTGAGTATTGAATTTTAATACAATTAACAGTAAAAAAACTCTGAATTTTTAATACAATTATACGCTCTCAAGCCACTTCAATGAACGTGTAGGAATACGGTAAATGTTTTTCAACATCACACTTGTTCAATAATTCCGCAACAAGACTTGTTTGAACTCATCATCGTCTTTCCGCCCCTGGTGCACGTAGATGTAGGTAGTAATCTCTTCACATGGAATTTTGGGAGGGCAGGCAGCTTCCACTGCCAGGGCAATTTGCGCCTCGGTGACGGCCTGTAGTGCCTCAGTGATCAGTGCGTATGAGGGTACACTAGTGTCCACACACGTATGTTGGTTTATCGGACTGTTATTTTCACAGCCTGCACATGCTTGGATACACAAGTGTCGAATGTGAGGTCTGATAAGCTCCAGGACTGTGTCGATGTACTTCTTATAAATATAGTGAGACACCTGGTAAGCCAGAGCTTGACGAATTGTAGCTGTGACACTCTGCAACTTCCGCCACGCCGTTAATTTCAAGGTGACACCCTGAGGACAAGGAACACGCTCTTGCGTATCTAACCTCATTTTCCATTTACGGATATGCACCAGGAGCTGGTCGTTGAAATAGGCACAGCTGACAAAGATGTCGTCACCCACATAAAATTTCGCTTCGTCACTCCCCTGGTCGCGAATAACCGCATCGATGGCGTAATCAAGGGTCTCCAGTTTTTGCCAGGTGTCTAAGGTCATGGCAATATGCCTACCGGGTCTGTCGTTAAAGCCCGATGCGTTAAAATGCACTTCTTCGTCTTTGACACTCACAGTTAAATAGGCTGAGAGCTCCCAAATGTCCTTGTGGGCTGCCTGGTAGGCCTGCTGAATAATGTTATTGATATCCTGCACAGACATAGGAAGTTGCACCTCTTCTTTCACAGGCTCAGGCACTTGCTGGAGTACTGGCTGAAGCACTGACTCAGGTATTTCTAAAGGTGTTAGTCGGGGTCGTTTGGGTTGTGCAGCGCGTTTGGCAGGTACACCAGACGCTGGGTGCGTACGTTTGCTAACTGTACGCTCTTCGGTGGTATCCATGACTAAGATATCATCATCTTGTATAACGTCGGCTTCAAGTAGATCTGCTAGTTCTTCATTTCCCGTGATCTTCAACCCCGCCACGAAGGCTAGAAATGCATAGGGGGTAGAGCGCAGTACACCATCGATGAGGGCTGTGTTTTGTGCTGAAGTGGTTTTCTCAGCCATGATATCTTCGACACGCTGTTTCAGAAGTATGTTTTCCTCCATAAGGAAATCACATAATTCGCCCACATGCTGCATCTCATCAATCAGACGAACACGGTACTTTCCAAGCCTCACTAAAAATGATGATGACGCCATGACTATGGGCTCAGGCTGATGAGCAACTGCTACGGTGTAAAAGTCTGGTGAATTTGCACTGGTAAAATGAAAAAAAGTAAAAGGTTCTACACAGCTCATACAAAACAGGCAAGCAGGCTGGCTGGCTGGCTAGAGGTGAAGCGGGCAGGCAGGCAGGCAGGCAGGCAGGCAGGCAGGCTGGTCAGGTCAGATAAGTCAGAGTGCTCCGCAGGGTAGTGCAATGAATACTCCCCTCCCCTAAAAATCGCCTCCTTTTATACGTTTTTCTACAATCCGCCATCTTAAACCCACCACCCACCCATCCACCACCACCACAGCCGCCATCTTAAACGCACCACCCACCCATCCACCACCACCACAGCCGCCATCTTAAACCCACCACCCACCCATCCACCACCACCACAGCCGCCATCTTAAACCCACCACCCACCCATCCACCACCACCACACATGACCCCATGTGACACAATACTCGCTTCTGATTGGCTGTCGCGTGACGTCACAGAGGTCATATGCAAATTTCTGAGGTCAAGTGACATTCAAAAACGCTTTGTATACTACTCCCAAAATTGCCAAGTTTTTTAAAAATTTTGTTGCTCTAATTGGTTTCTTCCTACAACTGTCACACTCTGTTCGCTGGCACTTGTAGAATTCCAGTTGATACGTTCTTCGAACACAGTGGTTGAGAAGAAAGGACAACTCCTCCTGCAGTCTTCTGTAGGTTAAATTGTTTTTCACAGCCCGTACTGATGCATCAACAAACCGCTTCAGTATGGTATGGTCAGTGTACTGGAATGCATCTATACCAGTGGAACATGGCACACATTGGACGGGAATGGGGAAGCTGTCATAGCATTTTTCATGCCAATATTTGGCACAAACTTTGATTGCATTGTCAAAGACTTCTACTTCTTTGGCAGTTCTTTCTTCACTCGACAGTCCAGTCTGTTTGCATGGAGGTTTATCTTCTCCTTCTAACACGATTGGCAGAGTGACACCAGTCAACCACTTCGATAAAGGTCCCCATGCTCTTTCAACAGGGTTGAATCGGCTGTGACCTGGAGCATAGGCAGACATTATGAGTGCATCAAGTTTAAGTCTCTCCAGTCTCCCATAGTTCATAAGGTTGACAAGCGATTGAATTGACCAATCTGGTCCACCATCTGCAATCACAGAGACAACACTCTTCGGGTTGAGTTTATCATTTACTACATGACCCAAGATCTCATAAAGATGACATGCATGAGTTTGGCTTGTACTCGCCTTGAATTTTGACGACTGTAGGTATACAGTCAGTGGTCCAGTTCGTGGCCATGATACATGTGCTCGTCCTGTCTTGTCTTTCCGTTGGAAAGGTGTGGCCATTATTCGGTTTGGTGAGGCACTCTGCGTTCTCCTTTCACAGAAGTTTGGTTTGTGTGAACGCTTTGGTGACAAACTCCTACTTCTGTTTTTTTCTGCAACACCATATACCCACAGGGAATTAACTTCGAATTGCGGTATGGGAAGTCGTGGTCTGGATAATTGGGCTTATCACTTGAAGAAAAAAATCGGTTGATTTGAAAATGCCGACTTACAGCTAATGTTCCAACATAAACCTTATTTTTATCATCGCATGATAATGCCGCTGTTTCATCCTTGGATAGGAACACCAGCTCGTTCATGTAATTGACTAAGGCACATGTATAATGGAAGTCTGGGTGTTCCTTTGTAGCATTGTTCTGTTTACATGGAACTCGAGCATCAACTGCACCCTTGTGTCGTTTGGCATTTGTGGCATATTTTCTGGCAGGCTTCATCATACGGTGGATTGTCGACCGAGAAATGCTCGCAAGCCCGGGTACAGTTTTCTCTGCATGCTGCTTTATGTCCTTCAGTCGCACCCCAGTTGTATAGGCAGTTGCATCATGACGACGATTGTGTGCCTCCGCAGAATGTTCTTTGAGGAAACTGTCAACCACTCCAACAAGCGCGGGATGTTGATCCACAAGAGACTTTCGACCTCTCTTCAAAGAAGGCAAACCTGTTAATAAAATCAAATGAATAATTAAACTTCATAACAACTCCATATTTCTCAGAGTGTAAACTAAAATAGAACTAAAATACTGCAAGCACTCAAGTACATGACAAGTATTGTGATTTAAAACTAACTGTATATGCACATCTATACAGAACGTTCAGCCTTTTGACACGTCCTCCTTTATTATGTGCACTTATCCAAAGATGCACCATTTCAAGCGCATGTCACAACCTCATTTATCAGAAATTCATATACACTTACTAACCAGAAATCTTGATACTTTCTTCTTTCTCATCCTCTTCCTCACTACTGAACATCCAATATTCATCAAACACTTCCTCAGACTCCATCTAAGAAAAAGGATGAAAATATTATAGATTATACATGTAATAATCCACTGAATGTTAAGTAATATATACATACAATATTATATGTACATGTGTGATATGTGTGGTATGTTTTACATGTATGATATGTTTCATGCGCGCTTCCCTGTTCAAGAAAACATATTATGATCTTTTTTTCTTTTAACAGTTCCAAAGTGGGCCCTGATTCTATTCGATACTGATGGGTACACGCTTCCAGTTAGAACAGCCACACTTCTTCCCAAAATGTCACAGAAATTGGCAGCTGGAGAAATTATGAATGCATCACTGAGAAAAGTAATAAGTGGAAATCCTCAAATTAGCAAGTTAGTATTGTGCAAATCTTTTCTAATAGCTCCTACAATCCTCACAGTCGGCCAGCACTAAACTGCTGCTAATGTACATTGTACCACAATTCTCCACTTCTGAAATGTCTTAGGCCTGTTGATATTCATTCACCCTCAGTTTGGTTCAGATTTCAAAATCACATGAGATCAAAGAGAATTTAAATTGGTAATGTTCTATTGGAAGTTAATGAACAAGAAAAATAATTTCAACTTTTGAGTTGTAATAATTTTTTTGTGTGTGTTGAAAAAAACTAACTCCTTAATAAGGGGCAGAAAAGCTTTAGAGTTTAAGGTAATCGGATAACATTTTACTTTCTTCACAAACATAAGTGTACACAATTCCATTCATAAATATTTCATCAAATTCTTTTTTTAGGAACCAAAGCAGAACTAGACAACTTTGGAGCTGAGTGGGAAGGAACCAGGAGGTCTGAGGCCATATCAGCAGCCAAAGAAAATAACCAGTGTGAGGGCTACATTGACATGCATGTAACACACTCTTAAAACACAAGTGTTGTAATGGTAACATTTTCTAAGTGTTATACTCAATACAACATTTTAAAATGTTGAATACTAGTGTTATAACATTTAAAGTGTCATAATCTTAAAGACTCTTCGGATTTTAACAACATCTAAACAATGTTGTGTTGTTTTCGCGCCATGCGCGGAGACAGTGAGTAATTTGATTGGCTCTTGCTTCACGTGATATTTCTGCCATTGCTGGAAAGCATGAGCCTGCCTGTGTGTGGGAAAATTCAACGTGCCGTTTCGGTAAGTTTGGTTGTTGTTATTTTGTCAATTTTCTTTGTAACTGATTGAATACATTATTAACTTGTTGTTATTGTTGATCTTGATGCTCTTCTCCTTTCCAGCACTCTGATTCGGGTGTTGGCAATCCTTGTTCGCGCCATCATCGAGCGAGTCACCGAGTGCAACTGAACCGAGAAAGCAAAAATGTGAACATTTAGGCCTTTCGGATTTTCCTCAGTTCCGATCTGTGATTACCTAGTAAATTATGATTAAACGGAGATCTGGAAAATCCCCATACTATTATGTTTATAAATTGTCATGGGTGGTAACATAACACATCCGATGTAACTACCGATGACGTAATTGAATGAACAAATATGTGTTGGTGCCGGGGAGGAGGGGGGGGGGGCGTGACAAAGAACCTCTCATTTTTTTTCAGTTTGCCAAGGAGTGTAGTATGAGTGTGTTGACCCTGCAGTAAGAGCCCCGGAAAAATGAGAAATTTACAGGCGTCATTTTTATACAATTTTCGTGAATTTACGGGTTCTGGATCGGTTCTCGTACGGTACAGATCAAATCTCGTGCACCTCTCACGTGCGCGCGTTCAGAGCATGTGGTGACTTTCTATGTGGATTGCTTATGTGTTGGGGAAGTTTAATTTGTCTGTCAAAATTTCTACTTCTTGGTGTAGTTGGAAGTATTTTTTATTTTTTTTAATTGCTTTCCGGGGTATATACTTCTAGTTTTCATCACACGGGAAGTCCATTTTATCGCCGACCAATATAGGTAAGGTAGCATGATTGATGACTATCATGTTCATTCCACGCAAGTCAGACGACAATCCCATTTCGACAGATGTGTTTATGTCATGTGACACGGGGCGCAGTCATTGGTTTCCTTCGACCGCCCCTCCCTATCTGCGAACTAATGTTCACAGTGAAATGGCAGCAAACTCGCGTCATTTCCAGTAAATCAGTGTCATCTTCTACATTTGACAGGAACTGTATACTGTCTGTCTCACATTACGCTGCGGCGAGGGTTTTGTGGATTTATCAGTTAATATAACACATTAGCTGTCGAAACTCACCATATATTCCAAACTCTATCTGTGGAATTATTTGTCATCATCTTCCGGTTAACATATTCTAAAGCACATACCAAGAATCTAACGATTCGTGATATGCGTTGTATCCCAAGTACGCTTTTATTGTACCTGTTCATGTGGCAATCACGAATCTGTCGCATTACATAAATTCAGTCGTTAAAACCAAGGTTAATTTGTTACACTTACATAAGCGTTTTCGATGTTATCCGTATCGGAAATAGCTTTGTCAAAACACATCATTATATCAAGGTTGCATGCACGCAGATTTATATAAAATTGGTAAATGAAAAGTCGAAATTTATGCATTTATATGGTGGGCAAGAATCGACATTTCACATATAATTTATGCATTATATGGTGGTCAAGATTCGATATTCAACAAGCTGAAGAGGAAAAGGAACAGCTTAGGTTAGCAAATAATGCACTAGCTTCAAGCAATCAACTGTACCTGAATTAGAAGCGAAGGGAGATAAAGATCAGGCATGAGAAAACTAAGCTATTAAAGCCACTGCATTACTACACGAAGCATTAAATTGTCATCGAGAGCAGGGGCAGACCACTTCATCACTTGATGTAGAACTGGAGAGTGAATTTTTTGGAATATCAAAAGAAGGAATTACACGAATTGGTAAACCTTTAGATGACTCTGAAATAATTACTTTTAATGATGGCAGATATACGAAGGGATCCGTCAGGTGAACATTGAACTTTTGGTTCTAAATATCAGCATGGATAAAGTAGATCAGGTTATCAAGGGAGTCCTTAAACACCTAACAACAAATTCCCATCTCTTAGCTCTGGGTGCAGCATTTTAGTTGAGGCTAGGTCTTTGGCTAAGGCCCATGTGACAGAATTCATGTTAGAGTCTGAACTTAGTACATAGACCGGTAATTGCCTCTATTTCGATGGCACATATAAATTCCAGAGGAATTACCAAAACTGGCAGGTTACTCTTCTGGATGGTCAAACTCTTTCTTTAGAACATCCTGAGATGAGTGGGGAAGACGCAGCAAACAATCAAAATGTCAGATCAAGGCGTTGTGAATCCATGCTTCAATAAGCCTTGCGCGAAGAAGTGATGCCAGTTACAATCGAAAAATGGCCTAGTCTATCTCTGAAAGAACGCGACGAGTGGACTGAAATAGGCAACTACTATTGTAAGTTACATCTTCTGATCAACTTAGCATCAGAGTGTGACAAACTCTCACATTGCTTTGAGACTTGCTGTAGAACAAAACGCACCTCAGTTTGCAATCAACTCTGGTGAATCTGGACCAGCTGGGCTTGTTCGTATTGCGATCAAAGCTTTCATTCTGAAAGTCAACATTTCAAATTCTTCATGGTGGTAATCGATGCCATGTTGTATTCTAAGATACTGCAGCGGATAATAAGTTTCATTGCAGCCTGGCCAAATCCAAACCGTCTTCTCAAGGCTGTTCACGAGGATCTTGAAAGCAAGGTCAATATTGCTGGAATCGGGGCATTGGGTATCATTGACAAAGTTGTGACCGGCCCTTCCTGGCGAATGCTAGAAAAACCTGGTGCACATTTCTTTCACACAGTGGGGTGACGATGCCTCCTCTTTACTTGAGGGACAAGTACTGTTTGATGAGACCGATGTTTCCATTCATCGTGATGACATCTACATTGCACTTTTTGCAGCAACTAGTGATGATGAGCTTGACATACTCAGCAAACCCTTAAACTACAAATGCACCCCTTACTTCTGCTTTTAGAGAGGCAGGCTAAAGACCAGCTGTTACAGGAAAACTATGCAAAGGCGCCGAATGTATCTTGCACAATTGCTGCCTATGGACGCGAGTTCGGAATTTGAGATCTCTCGTGCGTATGAAACAGGCAGGCACAGTCCTTCTGTATAAGTCTTTTACGATGTGGATGAATAATATAACATCCAAGTGGTTCAGTTCATAATCGCACTCCGATCGCGTACAGCTCATGAGAGATGCTAGGAAAAATGTACCGTTTGCAAAAGCAAAGTAAAACGTATGGATGTTGAAAATTAGGCAACGGCTCCTGGACAACAGGGGGAAAAAGCTATGGCTACCAACAACATTGTGCCTCTTTGTGGAGTGTGGCCGTCTTGTGACAGAACATGAACTCGTTCAAAATTTAAAGAAGATAATCTGTTTGAATTGTGCTCCCACCACTAAAACCGAAGAACAGGCGCGACATGACTACAGGGCAATGAGAGACCGCAGTACAAAGTTCCTCGCAGAGAGGGCTAGGTTAGCTAAAAGTTTGAAGGAAGCTTAAATAAAACGCATCATTTTTGATCAGTAAAAGAAGCTTCCAATCTTTGAGGCCGATCCCGCCAAACTCGTGCGCTGTACAGTCAAGCACCGATGCATTGAAGAAGATTCCTCAGAAGCATGGTATACTGCTATGGTTATTGGAATAGATCTGGAAGATAGTAACGCGCCATTACGGAGAGTATTCGAAACAGAATAGGAAATTGATTCATCCGATGAAATTTCCCCTGCTAGCCGACATGAAGGAGGGTTACCTTATTGTAGACGACCAAGTGCCAGGCATCCTAGAAGAGGAGAAGTTGCATGTGACACGTGTCATTTATTAGGCTATTCTTGTGTTCAGTGACATCCACATCACTCCAAAAGGGATTATTTTTTACGTCTGATCACAAGAAAGGAGCACTTCTCGTGTCTAACCTGAATAAGCCGTGGTTGTGCGCCAGCCTTCATGTTAACTACTGTCTTAAGTGGAGACTTAGAAAGCCGACAATCAGGCTTCAGCTGGGTTCCGTTTCTCAATGTTCATCTTTGGACGGGGTTTTGTCCTTCTCTCGTCCAACGGTATATCCATACATACAGTAAACATACGAGCCTCAACCGAAGCTAAGCTATCATGGGTGATTTACCTTTCCGGATGTGTCGAGGAATCTGTATCCTTCTGGGGAAAAGTCACGGCATATGCCAAATCAGTATTTGGAGTTGAGCCACCCCCACCCTCTTGGTGGAAACAACACATAGGCCCGGCGGCTAATGGTCAAACATCTGTTGCAACTGTTAATTCTTTTTGTGGCGCATTGTCCTTGACTATTTCAATATGTATCTATATTTCTAAGGAATGGATATCCTAAAATTAATTGAATATTAATGTTAGTTGACTTAACATTTTTAATTCTCTTAAGAGAAAGACTCCGAGTAAGGCATGATGTTGTTGTTATTCTATTAACCGTCTGTATTTTGTATACCGACTTCCCTTTTCAGATATATGGATGGTAACATCCGTCATGTTTTGTACCATACTTCCGGTCCTCCTTATAGTCCGTCGCATGACAATAGGTGAACTTATTTCTCCGCATTTCATATATCTGTTCGACAGTCTAAAATTGAATGTATTTTAGTGTGGGCTTGACGGACATGTTAGATTACAAACATGAAAAAATTAAAAGCTGTTTTCGTGATATGATTGTTTGTTTTCATATCAATTATGAAACAGGCGTTATAGTTAATCATAAATGTCTGATTCAGTCATTTAGCTCACGTTGTTTGATACGAAGTTTCACCTTTCAAGTTTTATTGAACCCATTGTTCATAATTCCATATTTAACCCTACAAAATCCCCCAGCTCCCAACCAAACTTTCGGCGCTATATCCGGAACGACATAAAATGGAAATCTGAAATTCCGCCACTTTTCTCGATTGAAAAACGATCAATCGCGAATCAGTCGCGAGGATATCGAGAAAAAAAATGTGAAAAAACGATTGAACCTTTTCTGGAAAAAAACATTCTCTCGCGATATCGTTTTTGAATCGTTTACCCATGCGCGATCCGTTCTTGATCGCGAATCTTCAATCGCGAGAGAATCGTTTTTTTCAAGGCGCGAGAGAATCGTGAGGCGGAGTGATATTTGACACATAGGCCGTGTTGCCGTCGTACGCCGCTCTATCCGCGAACTGGGAACTACATGTAATGTTGATTGCGGATTTGTCGATGGAAAAACCTATATTACTATACTATATAAATGCGTAAGATAACCGAATAATATATATGATTCACGATCTATAGTCTCCTACAAGCCGAAGTAGGGCGTATGCTGGAAATATTTTTCATATTCCTGTACCATGCTTCCTGTGACGTTCGCGCTCAGATTTACTCTGGCAAAGCGTAAATGACAAAATTACATGTTTATTCAATAATCGTGTGAGTCGACAATGTATTAATGATACAGGATGATAGTCACAATATCTTGTTTTGTAAATACCGGGTACAGGTCATAAGTGGATTTGAGTTCGTTGATTGCATTATCAGAATGATTACGGCACAGGCTTGATAGAGGTGTGAATGGGCGCATGGCGATAACCCAGAACAGCTTAGCCCTCCAGCCGAGAATTTCTAGGTTAATTAAGGTGAAAAATAGTGTAATTAAATATGTATATTTTGTTATAGTAAAACATACATTAGGAAAGGGTATCCATTCATGTTTTGGTACAGTTTTTAAACTATTGAGATGTGAATAAGTTCAAAAATCACCATCAAGTTAATTTTATTTATTATAAGAATATTCGCGGCAGTGATTTCATATTTATATCAAATACATATCTTTTTGATTGAATCGCATATAACGGTTGGATTCGCATATGTACAATACTTTTTATTTTAATTTTATATTTTGATAAATGAACTATGAATGATTCCAAAGGGAAGCTCAAGCCAAAAACCAACTGAATATTATATAATTTCATCTCTTACTGGATTAACCAGTTGTGAAAATTTTTACAAATAGCCCGCGCTATATATTAATAATTAAGTGCTTGCGAAGACTCAAAAGCCCCGTATTCCAATGTTATATTCAATACAGCGCCATCTATCTACACAAGGAAAATGGTGATCGTAGGACAAAAAACCACGCGTACAGCGAAAATCTGATGAATCAACTCAAAATTTCAGCCCGCACAGATGCCAAAAACGTTCACGAAAAATACTACACAAGAAATCTGGAATAATACCAGCTTTAAAACACAGAAATACCCAAAATAATAGACAAAATTGCAAGTGCAAATGACCCAATCTGACCATATCCGGGCCTGTGTCCCGTACAAAATATATGTAAATATGAAGTTATAATTATATGCATAACCATTATTCCTATGTATATATATAGATATTTTTTTCAATTTCTTTCAATATCCCCATCGTATCTATATAACCGCCAACTGTACAGAAACACGCTATAGTTTTACACTAGGCAAAGAATGGAAAAGGAAGAAGAAAAAATGATCGAACTTTATATAGTCTGACTGAAGTGTTAGAAACTCGAACGTGTATGCGGGTCAGTCAGGCTGAACCAATGGCGTACTACTTTCGGCTATAATCCTCAATCGTTTTTTTTCAATCGTTTATATTTTCTCGATTAAAAGCGATTGAATCGCGATATCGCTTTTTATTCGCGAGAATTTTCTCGATTGAAAAACGATTGCCAACAGAAAAAAAAACCATTCGAACAGCGATCGCGAATGAATCGTTTATTTTGAAGAAAAAAAACCATTCCCTCGCGCCTTGGAAAATCGCGACTTCGAGAAAATTTGACGAAATAAACGATTCATTCGCGAACGATAATTGGAAACGGTGCCTTATAGTTTATTATATTAGCGTCATTTTTAGTCTATTTGCATGGAAAAATTCAAGATGGCAGTCACGTGGGGTGCCAGAAAAGTGATGGTTTTTTTCATATTTCTTCAAAATTTATGCTTTTCCGCAATGAAAAGTTGGCAAAAACTATTTTATTTCGCATCACAATAATATTTACTAATTCATTATGCACTTTTTGCAGAGAAATTGCATGAATAAAAAATGCGAAAAATCTGACAGAAAAATCGACCAAAAAATGCCGTTTTTGAAAATGGCGTCACTGTGACGTCATCAAATCGGTCATCTTGGATTTTTTTTATTTTCTGGTAGAGCTTGACCCGAGGGTATAGTGTGGTGAGTTTCAGCTCCCTAACTGAAGGGGCAAGAAAAATAATGGCCACAACATGTCCCAAAAAGCCCAGGCCAGATAAGGTTGAGGAATTTTTATTATACACGAATATAATTTTGTAGGACACGTCGACAGTCGTTGTTTACTGTGATTCCAAACTCATATCAGGCCTTTCTTTTCCCTGTCCCTAATCTCCGGACTTTTAATTATTTTTCTGTTTCCGGGTCTGGTAAAAGGAAGACCATTTGCGATGAAGCCATAGGAATCAATACGTCACAAGTTAAAAATACGAAGAGATCAATCGTATTTAGTAATTATTTACAAAATTTCCCTTTCAGATCCAACCCTTTCCAATCGAGACACAGATATCATATCCTGCTGGTGAGGAGGACCCTTCCGGGGACACTTAGCCATACAACTGCCCAATGAACATCCCAATAGACATGGGTACCACTTCTACATCAGTGCATAGCATCAACATATATTCTGTGATTTTGTGTTCGTTTTTTGTCTAAATTCATAAGATTGAATCCATTTTATCCAGAATATATCTTATCTGTTATTCCAATTTTCTTCGATTTTCTCTTATTGGAACTAGCGACCCATCTTTCCCAAATATAAATCGATCTATTAAATTTAAAATTCGGGTTTATTTATTTTGTGTTTTTCAGTCTAACAGATAGAAAACTATTTCCACGGACAGTTCAAGGGTAGAGATTCTTGTGACAGAAAATAAACTCGTTCAAAATTTAATGAAGATAATCCGTTTGAATCGTGTTCCTACCACTGAAACCGAGGAAGAGGTGCTACATGACTACAGGACATGGGAGACCGTAGAACAAAATTCCTCGCAGAGAGAGCTAGGTTAGCTAGAAGTTTGAAGGAAGCTAGAATAAAACGCGCCAGTTTTGATCAGTAAAAGAAGCTTCCTATCTTTTAGGCCGATCCCGCCAAACTTGTGCGATGCACAGTCAAGCACCGATGTATTGAAGATTTCACAGAACTATCGTATACTGGTATCTTTATTGGAATAGTTAAGGAAAATAGTAACGCGCCATTACGGACAGTACTCTAAATAGAATACGAAATTGATTCATCGCGATGGAATTCCCCCTGCTAGCCGACATGAAGAAGGGTGACCTTATTGTAGACGGCCAAGTACCAGACATCCAAGAAGAAGAGTAGTTGCAGAAGAAGAGTAGTTGCATGAGACACGTATCATATTAGGCCATTCTTGTGATCAGTTGTCATTCATCCACTTGACTCCAAAAGGGTTTATCGTTTACATCTAATAACAAGAAAGGAATTGTTCTCGTGTCCAACCGGAATAGACCGTGGCTGTGCTCTAGCCTTTATGTTAACTACTGTCTTAAGTGAAGACTTGGATGGCCGACATTCAGGCTTCAGCTGGGTTCCATTTCTCAATGTTCATCTTTTAAAACTAATACATTTGGGAAACGGTGACTTTGGATGGGGTATTCCTATCGCAAGTGTTCATCTCAGTCAGCGAGAAGTTTAGGGTCATTAAATTATTACATATTGGAAAATGCGAACTCCACCTTTTTCTTCCTTTGAAAACCTTAAAGCTCTGAAAAGATGAAAGGAGCCACATGTTTGACTTTCTGTTTCCTCCCATTTCATCAAGTCACTATTTAAATGGAATCGATCATGTATGATATTCTGTATTTTTGTCGAATTTACTGTTGTACAACAATTCTGTGTTATTGTTATGAAAATATAAAAAAAATATCATCCGATCGTCCATTGTGTGGGGGCTGATGTCAATGTTTGTGCTTTTGAAAGAAAGTCTCTCTTTCGGAAGATTAGGGCATTCCTTGAAAGTTTTGGTAAGCACTCACAACACGTGCAAACATGACCGCACATGGTGTACATAGCTGTCCCCGTCTTGCATACACAGCATTGGACCTGTTCTTGGAATCTTGTAATTCTGTCGTTGGGATATTTCACCCGATCGCTGTATTTCGCGAGTTGGACTGAATCTTACACAATGGCATTGGATGATTTCTGCAACTCTAGATTCTATCGCTGGATGGTGTCTTTCAATCACCGAATGACCCCTTAAGAAATTCATTTTTCGCTTCGGCGTCGTTAATTCTCGTTGCGCTTCCAAGTCCTCCCGTCGTGCTTCATCAAATATCTTTAATTCAGCTTGTAGTACACTGACAGGTCTTCTCTCCCATGCAATCTCTAACAGAGTCTTCGAGCGTGTTTGGTATGGCATCTTGAAAGTATCACAGAAAGAGTGTCAACTCCACTGAACCCGGTCTTTTTATAGCGGCTGGCTCCTGGCATGCGGCCAAAAATTTGTGTTTCCTGGAGAGTATTTATTTGGGGCTAAAATGTACAACGCTAAAAAATCATAGAGGTCAATTTGTTCATATGTCAGGTCTGGTAAAAATTACGATATTTGCACGATATGGGGGTATCTTTCTAAACCCGAAATTTGCAAAAATTCTCAACAAACACCTGCTGTTGAGCCACCTGCTTGAATTTGATTGGTTGACGGCAAAATCCTCTCCAAATGCTAGAATCCCACCGAAAGTTCTTGGCACGAGGCCAAAAATTTGTGTTTCCTGGAGCGATAAAAAGGGTTAGCTGGATCAAGCAGCCATCATTCAATCTAATGCGAACATGGAAGACTGCAATGGCGGCGAATGATAGAAATAGTCGACAGCTCCTGAGCCTATCGGGCAATTGTGATGGCGATGTTTAGCGATTTGACAGACAACCCAAATCGAGAGGATGTCACCCTTGCTTTTACTTAGATGTTTTAGACCGAATACCATTGGGTCCTCTTCATGAAGCCGTGTGGACTTCCTATTGGCAATTTCTGCGTGACCTCAGGCAAGCCCGTGACGTTCAACATCACCAGCACCGTTTGTACAATGGTCTCAGGTGTGCAGCTGTAATTATGCGGGCTATTGTCAGCATTCACCTGCTTCGTCGATATATGTGAAGGAAAACCCATTCCCAAAAGTGGCTCTTTTCAGAGCCCAGTCCTCGGAAGAGCAAGACATTGAATTCAGGGGAACATGAGGGTTTTCGACTATTTAGTTATTTGGAAATGTGTTATGGCTGTAAATATCAGTTGTGAATATGACACACTGCAACCAAATTGTGTATATTATATTTGTTGCATTGTGTTGGTACGAAGATGACCCTGCATTGTATTCACCATATATATCTTCATTCTCATTTCAGATGTCACTGATACAGAAGGGTTAACATGGTTAAGAATGTAGTAGTACAAATAAGTACCGTATTTAATTTAACACTATATTGTTATCGTCAGGGGTGTGCTGTAATATTTTCTAATGAAAACCTGTAGCTACAGAGTATCGCCTTAATCTTGGACTGGGATATTTTTGTGGTCCTCATAAACCATCATAAAGAATAGCACACCCCTAATTGGTTATGAATGTTGGACTGACAATACAGCACATGTTAAATTGAAGGAAAGCAGGCTAGGTTCCAGGAAGTATTCACATGATAAACTATTTGAAATCCTGAACAGATGTAGTGCATTTAGCAAGATTTTATAGGTTTCCTCTTGCCTTGTACCATATAGGCCTAGTTCTCTTAAAAGCAGTGAGTGTACTTCTATCTCCTCCATGATTGTATATTCATTATCAAAGTTCCTGGCCGTACCTGAGATTCAAGATATATCACGAATCGTTAGATTCTTGGTATGTGCTTTAGAATAGGTTAAGCAGAAGACTGTTTTGTGAAGTCATGAGACGCAGTCAGTAGGTCGGCACCTCTTCCCACTTCCCTTATATGTGTTGTAAGTTTTTCCTGTATATGGCGAGATTCTGCTGGTGGACGTTTCGTCCCCGAGGCCCGCCCCCTGTACAGACCTTTTGGTCTTTGATATATGTTGGCATTTGTGGGAAGTTGATGCTGGGTCGAAATCAGGTCTCGCAGACTAGTCTTTTGTGCTAAATGCCGTCATTTACATCTGACGACGATACAGCTCAACAATCTCCAATGTACGAGTTGTCACAGCGAAACAGCTCACCAATGACCAGTATACGAGTTGTCAGAGCGTTTCCATCATAGCTCATTAGATTTGTATCTAAAACCGCTTATGCCGGTGCTAGGGGCCGTGTGGTCATATCATCCAAGTTGCCACATGAACAGGTACAATAAAAGAGTACCTGAGATACAAAATATATCACGAATCGTTAGATTCTTGGAATGTGCTTTAGAATAGGTTAACCAGAAGACTATTCTGTGAGGTCATGTGACGCAGTCAGTATGTCGGCACCTCTTCCCACTTCCCTTATATGTGTTGTAAAGCTCTGATTTCCACAGTTTGTAATTGAATGCTATGGCTAAGATGGAGGTTACATTCCCCGAATACATATCATGTAACCGTAATTTGAATGTAAATGTATTTAATAATACTTTGGCAATGTAAATATAAGATGATTGAGACTTCCCTCTGGGGAAATCTTTTGTCTAATAATTAACCACAATTATATCATGAATCAGGGATTTATCTGAACTCTCCTGCGTCAGTGTACAGTATTATATACTTAAGTTTGACCATGCCTGTCTGGCGAAGCGAAAAAAGAAAAATACAAAAAAAAACACAATTCATGGCATACCTCATGAAACGCTATTTATTATTAATAACTTTATTATTGTTGCATGCATCTTACTCTGTTTGAATGTCATGGAAGACCAGTGATATCATGCACCAATATTTGGCCAATTATAAGAATAAAACTATATTTATGCTAATTAGCATAAAAATATTTCAATTAGTCTGATTCATTACAGAAATTGATCAAATATCTGTTAATTAGTTATGAAAATGTGATATTGAGCACAACACGGATGTTCCGGCGTAATGGGAGACGGGCACGGGCCGTCGAATGGCCGCCTCCAGTGCGAGATTCAACATGGCAGCTACCCAGGTTAAATGCATACGATGCTGACAATTTTGCCACTTTCCTGGTAATTTCTTTGGTGTCATTTTATGCCATATACATTTTATGAATAAGCTCATGCTCGTTTTCTCTGTGCAGCACATATATTCAAAATTGAACGATGAGAATTGAGAGAGGTAGCGAGAAAGAGAGAGAGAGAAAGAGAATTGAAATTTGATGTCGCGTTCAGCTATATTTCAGCTATATAAGAACGATCAAACATTACAACTTATGTAACAAACCGATTTCTCTCAAATAACCCAAGATGCAATCTCCCTCATCCGACCAAAAAGATCTTTAAAAGCAGTCGCTCGATAAAAAGCATCTCTTACAATCTTAAAATCTATGAATTCGATAAAAATGTTTCACAGTGAGATCTTCATGGCCTACATCGCCTGATCCTACATCGTTTCTGGCTGTTCAGATGAGTATATGTAGGTCTAAAAAGTGCTGTTTTAACAATTCTCCATAAACACTCGCTGGTATACTTACATTATGAGACTTGCACTTCATTAAACATACATGCAATTAATCACTAAACAGCTACACAAAATCGTGGGCTCTACAAAAATGTAAAGATCACCCCCCCCTCCCCCCCCCCGCGCAACATACCAATTCCAGTCCAATAAAATAGATCTTTCAGGCTCTTGCTTAAATATGCTGGGGTTATCGGGAGCCAGAACGTCCTATAGAAAATGCCATTGTGTCCATGGGAGTCAAGCAGACCACCACACCGACCCCTAAATATCCGCAGTTTTCATCCTAGTCGCGCCACTAGTAATTTTGGATGGATCTGCAATAAATTATATCAAGACATCAAAGTTAGTGTGTGCTAATATCAGCGGGCAGTTTCTCTGCCGGAAGCATGGTTTTCCCTGATAGTAAAAGGAAGAACAAAAGAATCAAAACGAGGCCACAAACACCACGTGACACAGCCCGCGATCAGGGTTCATATGCGAAATGGACTAGCACTCACACTGACGGCGAACAAACGTCTGTGGCCAAAGGTCAGAAAGAAATTTCTAGCAAGCTGCTTATGAAAAGCACCAATACAATCTATGCCTCCCCAACAAGAGAAAATATATCCAATTCTGTTCTGCCCCGACCTAGTTTTGCCATTTCTGCTAAACATGCGTATGATATATATATCTTCCTTTACTGTACATGTTGAAAAACACGGGTCAAAGTTTCCTATTAACTCTTGTTTATTGTAACGACATCAACTGGGCTGGGTATGATTATGAACTGGCCAAGATAAGAGAGAGAGAGAGAGAGAGAGAGAGAGAGAGAATTAAGGTTTAATCTCGCGTTCAGCAATATTGTTATTTAGTGATGATCAAACAAAATTCTAAGTACTCGAGTCACTAACTTAGTAATCCAACCCATTAAAACATACACACATTAAAACTTATGTAACAGCCCGATTTCTCTCAAATAACCCAAGATGCAATCCTCCCTCACCCGACTAAAAAGCCCTTCTAAAGTAGTCGCTCGATAAAAAGCATCTCTTACAATCTTAAAATCTATGCATTCGATAAGAATATGCTTCACCGTGAAATCTTCGTGGCGTGGAACACATCTTGGGACTGGCAAAGATAATCCTTGGGAAGAGACTGTACATATGCGAAGCCATCCCAGGAAATGCCCAACTTACAATGTAGATGAGGTAAAGGTGAAAAATTTCTCACATTGATTTAGATATTCTTTTTACATGTTTTATCAATACACAGATTTACATTGTACAATAAGCTTTCAGGACAATACTGGCTATAACAGGACATAAAATAACGCTATGTTTAAAAGGTGCCAAAACAAATTGTTGCAACTGTAATTCAATGTTACAAGCTTTAGGTTTTTCCTTTTATTTCTTAACCCTACCTGGGCTGGAAGGGGGGGGGGGGCGTAAAGTGCCCCCCACCCGCCCCCCCCTAGTGAACTAATCTCTGCTGCTCCGAAACGACAAAACCAAGGAGGCTGAAACTTGGTGACTTTATAGCTTATCTTATTGGGGTCATTTTGAGCCTATTTTCAATCAGCCTTATCTTTAACCCCATTTTCCCACACTTTCCTTTCCTAGAAGGCCTAGACTGTATTTTACTTATGCAAAACTAATTATTCTATATTTTATTTGATTTTTTCGAGAGAAAAATCGGAAAAGTGAAGATTTCGAAAAATCGACCCCGAAAAGGCCGAAAAATGGCTTCCGAGAAGCTGACGTCACTATGACGTCATCGTGGCGGCCATCTTGGATTTTTTTACCTTATCACCGCCCTCCTAACTACAAGTAACAATTAATGCTTCTCATTGAACCCTGACCCCTGCATAACATGCCAGGGAATTGTTTTCTCTACTCACCGTCGCGGAATGGCAAGATTATGTTCGAGTTGCAAACATAAAGCAGTCAATCGAACAGGTCAAAGTGGAAGTGACTAATATACGATACTGTTGAATCAGACTTAAAATAGTAGACACAATTGTGAATGTAATTGTACACACAAATTTCCACTATAAAATGGTGGTAATTTCATCAAACTTCGTATTTTGCGTATTTTGTGCGTACGCGACTTCGTAGCGTACGAATTTGCGTAAATCTACGCGTGCCCTCGCGGTATCGAACGAACATTTTTCTTGCGTAAATTTGTAAACGAAGATGGCCGCCCTAATGCTCGGCCACATTTATCAGACGTGCCCTGAGACGAGAACGATTATTCCGGGAGAGGAAGCAACCGTTAGACATTTATGACGATACAGAGTTCCGACTGGACAAGAGCCAGCGTAATTCAACTTATAGATTGCTTGAAACCGGCCATAGAGAAGCAGTGTGACAGGCCCCATGCTACCCCAGCTCCTCTGCAAATACTTGCAACATTGCGATTTTATGGTTCTGGAGCATTTCAATCACTAATCGCTGATTTGCATGGAATAAGTGCTCCATCTACTTCAAGAATCATCCGATCAGTAACATCCACCATCGTGAACTGCAATGACCCATTGCTGGAGTTGAAGTTACCCGAAACACAGAGAGAAATCGCCAGAGAAGCAAGGTTTTTATGACCTTGCTTCATTTCCGAATGTAATCGGTTGTATAGATGGAACTCAGGTTGCCATAAAATCTCCGACAGCAGCACAGACAGTATTTGTATGTCGGAAGAAGTTTCATTCCCTCAATGTCCAAGCGACGTCCGACTGTAAACTGCGGTAGGCGAATTTTTTTCCTGCATCGGCGTGAACAACATACTGTCGCGCCGACTACAGGGAGAAGGGGGGTAACTCTAATGGGATAACTCTAAATCATTACACATCTTGGAGTGATCATACTAATTACCATCCAGTCATCTTCAGTCATGTGTTGTGATGAAAAAAATCATTATCGTCCATTCAGTTAATGCAATGTACCCGTCCATTCAGATAATGCAATGTCCAACTAAGTACAGTAATATGTTTAGCTGCTTGATGTGCTGTAGCAAAATTTTCCACATTCTGTTGGAATAACTTGTGTTCAGGCGGTGAGGGGGTGAAAACTTCGACATGACTTTGACTTTATTAATGTAAACATTTTAATTTCACGTTCAAATCCAAATTCAAATTTATTTCTCTCCCTATAAGATTACGGTCAGTTTTGAAATCATTTGGCTTTGGAGCAGACGTCATGCCGCATAAAAGATGTGTTCAAATATTTTTCATTCATATTCGAAGTTAAAATTGTTCAAATTTAAATTGAATATTCCATGAATATTAAGCTGAAATTTCAACTTACATTCAAATGAAAAAATAATAACCAAATTAAAAAAATTCAATTAAGTTTGAAAGTAATTATTTTTAATTTAAATTCAAATTTTGTAAATGAATAGTGTTTGGCTGTTTAATGATATCTGCTGTTTGCTGAAGAATGTCATGCAATATATTGCAACATACATAAATATCATACAAATTTGAAATCAAAATTATTAATTTGAAAGTTACTCAATAGATTTCAAATTCAGTTATTATTTTTTTTTTTCAATACAATTTTAAAATAAGACAATTCATGAAAGACCTGAAATTTCACAGATGAATATTAATATAAAAAGAATACACTACAAAGTTTTGGGTAGAGGTCTTTTTCGTGGGTAGGTAAGGTTACCCCAAACAAACCATTTTTAGTTTTGACAAGACACTGGTGGCTGAATATGCTACCGAGCATTTGCATTACATAAGGGTTATCATGGGGATAATTATTTTTACCCTCAGGCAATTTTGCACAAAGGCTATTGCCGTTATCATGTACGTCTGTCTCCAATGTGTAGTTGCCATAATATTTCAAGAATGACTATGCCTAGGAATAGCAAACTTATATCACACATGCATTTTTCTCAGAGCAGAAACCGAAAATCAGCTAAATTTTCCCATATTTCCCCAGTTCAAACTGTGTCAATTTTATTTTGCTTCCCATGCCTCATTCGAAAGCTGACCATCCTTCCCGATCTTTGTACATGAGCTTCATTTTCACGGTCAAAGCATAATGCTGTAATATTCTTACGGAGCCCGTACACTTGCCACGGTTTCGTACAATGTGACCCCTCCCTAATTTCATAATAAGGAAGGTCGCCTGTTTTTGACAGCATGGCCGCCGTAATTCTTCCCTTAATAACTGATATCTAAAGTATCACCCTGCTGGACGTAGCCATTTCTTCAAACGAGGATATAACAATTGCTTGCTTATCGCACCTACGCGCCACTACAGAGTTAGTCGTTTCCGGAGTTGAATATATGGCAGGCCGAAATCCTCACTTTTTCGGGGAACGAAAATTATGTTTCTTTTATGGCGATAAAATATTACAAAAACGAGTAAGTCGAGCCCTGTTTTCCCCCTTTTTGAAATGCTCATTTGACGGGGAAACTTCCCCATGTCTGACAAGAAAATCATTTCGTTTGTTTTCTCTGGATGGTGGGTCGAATTTGACACATTTTCGTACATTTTATGGAGTTTTTTAGAAAAGTTGAAGGCGGTTTAAGGCGGATTGCACTCTTTCCTTCTCAATTTGAATAGCTCACTTGTCTCTTGGAATAATGGCATGAGTGCACCCATTTGGAAAATATATACTTTTACAGGGTTTTTGTTAAATTTTTTACATATATTCAAGGCCGAAGAACCGAACACATGTCTAGTTTTAACCGCACATGATTTAGGTGTGGAATGCACCCTTACCGGTCGACGCGCCGGCCAACCCACAGGCCAACCAGTCGACCAACCTTTTGTTTACACCGGCCAACCAACGACAACACCCGGTAACCTTTACAACATATATATAGCTGTGATTTTTACCATTTTCTTCAGCCTCTGCTGAGAACCCACATTTCGAAACCGGTCGGTCATTTACACCAACGTTCACCCCATGTTGTCATCCATATTTTGGTTGACTACTCTCTCCGAACCATACTTCACTCCACCAGCCACAACTAGAGGACAGCATGGTCCAACCAAGAAATCAAGCCACTCCTGCGAGCAGCAGTACATCTTTATCACTGGCAGTCCTAGATCTGAAACCTGATGATGAAACCAGCCTCATCACTCCAGTGACCTCCGTCGTTGACCTCCGCCAAACTGAAGATCAACAGGCACGGAAACGAATGAGAACAGAAGACGAGACCCGCACCAGCGGACATCAACAAAAAGCCCGCAAGGGAAGCCCACACCTCCCCACACAGCGCATGCCGTCTTCCTACAGCACTGCATTGACAAGAACAGGCCCCCCATTGGCCTCCGTCTACAGTGCAAGCCACATATTGGACTTGACGATGAAAGCTTCATGCGTGAATGGGAGTCCATTTTACTCAATGCCTCTATGACATTGACCTCACATCTTCACGATCACATCGTCGCTCTTCAGCGCAGCAGTGAACGGGACCTCATGAAGGCTCGTGCAGATCTGGCCAACTCCTGCCAGATCCCAAATCTAAACTTGAGACCGAAGCCGCACTCTCAGCTATGGTCAGGGCAATGTGGAGGTTGACGTGCCAATATAACCTCCAGCTGTTGTAAATCCGTCAGAAGCAAGTGAAGTTGGAGGTTGGACAATTAGAGCTTGCCTCAAGAATCTGGCAGATTTCACCTCACATACATTCCAACCTCTAGGCATGGTTGCCAGTCAGGACACTGCCCTTCCGATATGTGTTGAAACTGCTGCAGAGCAATATATGGCAAACGTCCGTATTACTGAAAGACCCGATGATTTCCGAGTTCAGAGAGAGAGAGAATTAAGGTTTAATGTCGCGTTCCATATTTGAACTATATAGCGACGATCAAACAAAACTCTAAGTACTCAAGTCACTGACAGTGTACATGACCTCACGGGGTAACCATGGGAAATAATCCGGCCGACACGCACATTGGCGCCTCCGTGCAGGGTGCTTCGCCACTGAACCCCCTCACTCATTTGATCGAAGGTAATTACAACACATATAAGGGAAGTGGGAAGAGGTGCCGACATACTGACTGCGTCACATGACTGCACAGAATAGCCTTCTGGTTAAATTATTCTAAAGCACATACCAAGAATCTAACGATTCGTGATATGTGTTGTATCTCAGGTACGCTTTTATTGTACCTGTTCATGTGGCAACTTGGATGATATGACCACAGACATGGCTTTGAACGAGGGAAAGAGAGAATTAAGGTTTGACGTCGCGTTCAGCAATATATCAGCTATATAGCGACGACCAAAAACATTCTAAGTATACAAGTTAATAACTTAGTAATCCAACACATTAAAACATACACACACTAAAACTTGTGCAACAAACCGATTTCTCTCAAATAACCCAAGACACAGTCTTCCCACACCCGACGAAAAAGATCTTCAAAAGTAGTTGCTCGATAAAAAGAATATCTTAAAATCAATACAGTCGATAAGAATATGTTTCACTGTGAGATCTTCGTGGCATGGAATACACATTGGGACAGGCTCTTTTTAGTAAATGTTAATCGTCTATGGACGATGGAGAAAATGCCGTCCATTTTGCTTGCAACTCGTCATCCAGTGATCCAATCACACATGTACATTGATCAATTTGAAGCCCCCACTGTTGTAACAATTGAGAAACTTAAGCTACTCGTGGATGTTGGCAACCACTAAGCTGGCTGCTATTTTGAAGATACTCATTGTATTATCAAACCAGACGTTCTTGCCAGTGTGGTGGGTAAAGCAGACAACATCTACAACTTTGCCGTCACACTGGTATTGGTGCTTTATCTGCTAGAGAGTTGGCAGGGAGGACAGTGTCCCAAACCAAAGGACGCTTGCCGCTCAGTCCTCATCGCTTAGCGCCTATTAAGGACCGTACAGTTGGCCATTTTAGTATTCATGGCTCACAGCGGCATATGAAGTGGCGGGATTGTAAAACAGTCATCAACGAGAACCTTTGGAAAGTGTTTTGTAAAAAAGAGTCTTTAACGAGTGTTCGCCTAACCCATGAAGACGGAATTTGACCAGTCACTTGAGTTCCCATGTGGTCGATTATTCTTGCAATTTTTGGCGTTTGCTTTGTGTAAAACCTAATTAAAACTATACATTTTCAGAAAGCCAAAATTTCAATAAATCTGACTATATGGACTGTTGGTATGTTTTATGGTAAGGGTAAAATGAAATCGGGAGAGAAACAGAAATAATCGATGGAAAATGCGCGATTTGACAACAAATTTCTTCCGTGTGCTCCAAGAATAATGTGCGAAAAATAGTAAAATCTGCTTCCAAATTCCTGAATATTTCACGAAACGCGTGCACAAACTACCGAAGTATCTAACCTTGATGACTAACTCGTCAAATCTACCCATCTGAGTTTATTATACATAATTTCCCGGGACCTGTTCATCTCCATTATAAAATGTTGATGCGTCAATCTTCTTCGGCATTTGCCGACTCTGTAATGGTCAACAAACGGTGTGCTCCAATCACACCGGGCGTGATGAAAAAGTTCGTCAGCCTTGGCCAATCAGTGATGCGGTTTTATTTTCAACTTCTAAATATAATTTACCGTCTTATTCTCCTTTACGGAAGTATATGGGATTTGTCCAGTTTTAGCTCGTTCAAAACCTGCCATCTCGTTAAGTCTCTGCCAAATCTCGAGTCTACGGAAAATTAGCTTTAAAATGGTATATATGGTATATGATAACCTGGGCATGGCAGCGGAACAACAACAGAACGCTGCAAAACGTAGCTAAAATTCGCTTTTTTCGTGATTTCCAACAGACGGAAAGCAGATACAACATTTTCTCGCAAGATTACTTATTTTTAGAATAAGTGTTGTTGATACTGATATGAAACGTGAACACGTTACATAGAATGGGTCTGTGGGAGACCATTGCTAAATATTTCTCCACATGGCATGGGACATAAAACGGGATATTTTACATCGCTGGAGAAGTATGAAAATCGAAATGAGTTCATGGGTTGAAGACCTACGCCATTACAAATCTACTATGGGCCAGAGAGAGAAAATTCCCCACAAGTCTATGGGGGAAAGAGTTAATTGCTGTTGGGGGCCAACAGTTGTGATCCACGGCAAGAATTGCGAGGGTTGAAGTTCCCGGATGAAAAACTTGTCTAAAACTTGTTCATTAACCAGAAGTCAATGTGGCTCCATTGTCACCCCCATTCGGGTGCGCCAGCCGTTGGGCAGGGAAGGGAAGGGCGCGGTCCACTCACCCCGACGATATGGCCCACCTTTGTCGGATCTCGGCCAATTTGAGAGTGTGGCTGTCGGTAGTAGATGGGAATAGAGCCATCTCTGACCGACCTCACCGCCAATGGGCCGAGACCGAAGTTATCATTAAATTGTTAAAAGAGACAGAATTAAGGTCGCGTTTCAGCAACATTTCAGCTATATAGCGGCAATCGAACAAAATTCTAAGTATTCAATTAACCCAACACCTTAAAACAAACATTAAAACTTATGCAACAAACCGATTTCTCTCAAATAACCTAAGCCACAGTACTACCCCTGTGGTCACTATTTTTCCCATATTATATGAAAATATTATCTCCGGGTCAGAGTGTCAATATGTTTGATTATCGAGACCATGGCTATTCAATGACGGATCTGATAAGGAGAGAGAAAGAATTTTGTTTTATCTTCGCTATATATGTGAAATATTGCCGAACGCAACGTTAAACCTAACTTCTCCCCAAGTATTCAAGTTAATAACTCAGTAAACTAATGCATTAAAAACATGTAAATACATTAAAATTTATTCAACAAAACGATCCCTCTCAAACAATCTGAAATACCTTCCAAAGTAGCTGCTCTATAAAAGTTATCTCTTACAATCTTAAAATCTATGCAGTCGATGAGAATACGTTTCGCGTGAGATCTATGTGGCATGGAACACACCTTGGGACTGCCGTGAGATCTTCGTGGCATGGAATACACCTTGAGAGTTGCGCTTTTTGCAGCATGCAGTATGTAAAGCATCTTTGTTGTCGCATTTCTCTGGGTGTGGCCCGTCTCAACTCATTCGACGGCCTGTCTAGCCCGTTTTTTCTGCAGACATCCAGACATAGACATCATACCCTGCTGGTCAGGAGGACCCTTCCGTGGACACTTAGCCATACAACTGGCCAATGAACATCCCAACAGACATGAGTACCACTTCTACATCAGCGCATAGCATCAACATATATTCTGTGATTTTGGGTTCGTTTTTCTCTAAATTTACTAGATTAAATCCATTTTATAATAGATTACATCTTATCTGTCCTTCCAATATTTTCGATTTTCTTCTATTGGAATTAGCGACCCATTTCTGCCAAATATAAATCGATTTATTAAATTTAAAATTCGGGTTTATTTATTTTGTGCTTTTCAGTCTAACTGATGGAAAAATATTTCCACGGACAGTTCAAGGGAAGAGAGTTCTTGTGACAGAAAAGAAACTCGTTCGAAATTTAAAGAAGATATTAATCTGTTTGAATCGTGCTCCCACCACTGAAACCTAGGAAGAGGCGCGACATGTAAACAGGACAATGGGAGACCGTAGAACAAAGTTCCTTGCAGAGAGAGCTAGGTTAGCTAGAAGTTTGAAGGAAACTAGAATAAAACGCACCATTTTTGATCAGTAAAGGAAGCTTCCTATCTTTGAGGCCGATCCCGTCAAACTCGTGGCTGTACCAAGCACCGATGTATTGAAGAAGATTTCACAGAACTATGGTATACTGGTATGATTATTGGAATAGTTGAGGAAAATAGTAACGAACCATTACGGACAGTATTCTAAATAGAATACGAGATTGATTCATCGCGATGGAATTCCCCCTGCTATTAGTGAGGTGGCTTAGCAAAACGATCGTGACACGCTGGACCAAAGCACCAAACTTGGCACATCCATCACTTGAGGCATACAGAACAATATCAGAAGGGGTGCCCATTGCTCTGGGCCGTGTGACGCCCTCTGGCCCCCAAAAGGGCATCTAAGGGAAAATATTATCATTGAAAAAATAGTTGGCTTCCCAATAGCTTCATGATTTTGTTATCCTTGAGGCTAGGAAGGTGAAACTGGCCACATTATATCTTTGGTTCCAGCGCTACAATAAAATGTAACAAAATTGAAGATGGCCTCTATGATGATGTCACAGTGACGTCATATTATAAAAATAAGCCATTTTATTGACGATTTTTCTGATCGATTTTTCAAATTTTGTATTTGTGCCATTTTCTTCGCTCAAATTGCCTTGTAAATCAGTAAATAATCATCTGATATGAAATAAAATATTATTATGCACTTTCACGTAGACAAAATACACCAATTTTGAAGAAAATACGACAAAAACACAACTGTCGTCCATTTTGAATTTACCCATGATGCTCTTCTCCGAGAATTAAATGGCCCTAATATGATTTGCTATATGGACACAAAGTGCCAGCTCTCAACAGTTCCGAGCATCAGAGAAAATTTTTATTGGGAAGAGCTGGGGGGGGGGGGGAATGAAGCTGAATCCAACAATAACAATTGAACACAGGATCCTCCCTATTCAGTATCATTTTACTAGTGGGTGTGCCTGCAGAACCGGCATATAATTGGAGTAGTGCACGGGTCCTGAACCATGCACATGTAAATGTGTAAATATAATGGTATTGTCACCCAGTGGGAATAAGGTGTAGTTTCAGACCCCTCCCCCAATCTGCCTCTGAACCTGAAATCGTCCTAAGCACTCTCGGTCATGTCAATAGCGACGGATAGAAGTCAACGTGTTATTTTAATGTTAATTTCATGTTCCTGTCCCTCAATGGGCGTTAAATGCAATTTCCGATCCTTTTTCTGTGTCTATTCACTCTCTGAGATCCCTATAGTTATCCTGAAAATGTTTGACAGGCTTTTGACCAAAAAAAACCCCAATATTGCGGGCCTCTATTTTCACACTTGGTATTCCCACAGCTATCTTGACAAAGTTCCATGAACATTCGACCAAAGCTGTGTCCATTCAATGATAATATATAGACAAGTGCTACAACATGTTACTTGTATGTTGCGCAGGTGATTGGGTGATGTCTAGCACTGTAATATCCTTTGTCTTTATTGCACCATGTAAGCGTCCTGTCTGTGTCTTGTGTGCTGTCCTCAGTGTTTTATAGGGTGGATGGAGGGTGTCTGGTTCCATGCTGCTTCAAAGATTTCTTCTTTGAAGTTACAGGAACGCAACTTGGCTGGGTGGTGCTTAGTTGGTTCGTCGCGATATAGCTGAGATATTGTTGAAAGCCACGCTATATTCACTCACTCACCCTTACTTGTATGTTGCATGTTCTCGGTCTCCATTGAGTCTCTTTTGATTCCTTCTTGGTTTTAGACTCCCTTTAATTTTCTGACCATATAGCTCTGTTGTAATTTGATGGCCTTCCAACAAGCGTAAGATGCCCTTTTTGGGATTGTTCTTTTCAGTTTCACCCTCACTGACTCCAACACTCTTCAGATGAAGATTCGTACCATTTCGTCCAATAATTTTGGCTTTTTTCGGCGGTCACAAATATACAAACAGAGACGAATACAACTAAACACAAGTCCCCGGCCCGTGTAACACTTGTTAATTCAGTTATTCTTCTCTCGAAATTAAAAGTAGAAAGATTGAAATTGGAGCGATATGCAAGAAGTGGGGAAAATTGACGTCTGGCGACTAAAAAGCAACCATATGACTTAACAGGAAAGCTTCCCTTGCACCTCACCTGCAGACCCGAGAATACGGTGGATTTTCGGTCGTAGCCTTAGTATCTCAGCTGCGCTTTTATTGCAGCTGTTAATATGGATACTATGAAGTATCCCCACGGCCCCTAGCAACGCCTTAAGCGGAATTAGATACGCTAGCTCAAATAAATAGCTCATCGGATGTTAATGGATGAGCATCGAGGACGTCTGATGAAGTAAACGCCTCAACATGGGGTGAATCTGGTAAATGCTAGAATACCCTAAAAAACTGTCCAGTCTTGGACATTTCCATCTTTTTCCCCATTTTACGAGATGAAAAGCTAAATTGTCAATTTTTACATGGATAAGGGGCGATTGTTTCCTTTTGCACAGGCGATTATGTAAACCTAATTGGTATAGGTGGTTTCAGCCACCCGGCTCTCCCTTCTCAAAAAACTTTTCCCTGATACTCCAAAATGAAGAAACGTCGAGGGCTGTAACTTAGAGCAGTTATAGCTTATGATACTGATGTTATTTTTGAGCCTGTTGCACAAAACTCGGAGCACAGCTTCATGAATAAATTCATAATGGATAACATTAGGGTGTACCAGAAAGTTATGTTTTCATCGTATTCCTTCAAAATTAATGTGTTGTTCTTCGTAAAAGTGCTCAAAAGTATTTCATCTCAAATAAGATGATTATTTACTAATTTACCAGGCAGTTTCAGCGAAGAAAATTCCACAAATAAAAAATGGGAAAAATCGGTCCGAAAAATCGTCCGCAAAATCGTCCGCAAAATGACTTATTTGGGGAATATGATGTCACTGTGATGTCATCATGGCCGCCATCTTGGATTTTGTGACATTTTCCGGTAGCGCATGAACCAGTGATACAGTGTGGCAAGTTTCAGCTTCCCAGCCTGAAGGATAATGAAAATAACGAAGCTGTTTCTAGGCTAACTATTCTTTAAATAACAATATTGCCCCTCAGATGCCCTTTTGGGGGCCAGAGGGCACCACACAGCCCAGACCAAAGGGCACCCCTTCTGATATTGTTCTATATGCCTCAAGTGATGAGTGTGCCAAATCTGGTGCTTTGGTCCAGCGTGTCACGATCTCCCCAAAATATGGCCCTAAGCCACCTCACTATATGAAGAAGGGTGACCTTATTGTAGACGACCAAGTACCATACATCCAAGAAGAAGAGTAGTTGCATGTGACACGTGTCATATCAGGCCATTCTGGTGATCAGTTGTCATTCATCCACTGACTCCAAAAGGGTTTATTGTTTACATCTGATCACAAGGAACAGTTCTCGTGTCTAACCGGAATAGACCGTGGCTGTGCTTTAGCCTCTATGTTAACTACTGTCTTAAGTGAAGACTTTTAAGGCCGTCATTCAGGCTTCACCTGAGTTCCGTTTCTCAATGTTCATCTTTTAAAACTAATACATTTGGTAAATGGTGACTTTAGATGGGGTATCACTCTCTCTCTTTCGGAAGATTAGGACATTCCAGCGCAAAACAGTTTTGGTAAGCACACACAACATGTGCAAACATGACCGCATACACAGCATTGGACCGGCTCTTGGAATCTTGTAATTCTGTCGCTGAGATATTTCACCCGATCGTTGTGTTCCGCGAGTTGGAATGAAGCTTCCACAATGGCATTGGACGATTTCCGCAACTCGAGATTCTATCGCTGGATGGTGTCTTTCAATAACTGAATGCCCCCATCAAGAAATACCTTTTTCACTTCGGCGTCGTTAATTCTCATTGCGCTTCCAAGTCCTTCCGTCGTGCTTCATCAACTATCTTTAATTCAGCTTGTAGTAGTCTACTCTCCCATTGTGCAATCTCTAAGAGAGTCTTCGAGCGTGTTTGGTATGGCATCTTGAAAGTATCACAGAAAGAGTGTCCACTCCACTGAATCCGGTCTTTTTATAGCCGCTGGCTCCTGGCACGCGGCCAAAAATTTGTGTTTCCTGGAGAGTATTTAATTGAGGCTGGAGAGTGTTCAATTGAGGCTAAAATGTACAACGCTAAAAAAATCATAGACGTCTATTTGTTCATATGTCAGGTCTGGTAAAAATTACAATGATATTTGCCCGATAAGGGGTATTTTTTTCTTTCTAAACCCGAAATTTTCCAAAATTCTCAACAAACACAGTTTTGAGTCACCTGCTTGAATTTGATTGGTTGACGCCAGAATTCTCTCCAAACGCCCCACGGAAAGTTCTTGGCACGAGGCCAAAAAGTTATGTTTCCTGGAGCGATAAAAAAGGTTATCTGGATGAAGCAGCCATCATTCAATCTCAGTTGTAAATATGACACACTGCAACCAAATTGTGTATATTATATTTGTTGCATTGAGTTGGTACGAAGATGATCCTGCATTGTATTCACCATATATATCTTCATTCTCATTTCAGATAGGTCATTTAGACAGGAGGGTTAACATGGTTAAGAATTTAGTAGTACAAATACATGTAAGTACCGTATTTAATCTAACACTATATTGCTATCTCCGGGAGTGTGCTGTAATATTTTCTAATGAAAACCTGCAGCTACAGAGTATCTCCTTAATCTTGGACTGGGATATTGTTTGTGATCCTCATAAACCATGATAAAGAAAGACTGACAATACAGCACATGTTAAAGAAAACCAGGCTAGGGTCCAGGCAAGTGCAGTATTCCCATGCTAAACTATTTGAAATCCTAAACAAATGTAGTGCATTAGCAAGATTTTGTAGGTTTCCTCTTGCCTTGCACCATATAGGCCTAGGTTTCTTAAAAGCATGAGTGTACTTCTATTTCTTCCATGATTGAACATCCATTATCAAAGTTCCTGGCTATGTATGCTCTGATTTTCACAATTTCTAATTGAATGTTATGGCTAAGATGGAGGTTACATTCCCCGAATACATATCATGTACCCGTAATTTGAATGTAAATGTATTTAATAATGGTTAGCTATTAAACTGATCGTAGATATATTAATGTCGGAAGCCATAAAGCATTCTTTAGCTCTACTACATACAAGAGATATCAATCATGGGATATTTCTTGATAGAGTTGCTTGAATTTCTCATTAAAAATATCTGTGAAATTTGGCAACAGCATATAGGTATTCCAATGGGTACTAATTGAGGTAAAAATGAAGCGGGCCTTCTCTCTCGTCGACTGTATGACAAAAGAGATGATTACAATTTCAACATCGTAAACTATCCCTTTCTGGACAGTAATATTCCAGTGGGACCTGCATATGGCGTATACATATCACGCCTAGTAGCATTTGCTAGATCCTGTGTTAAATGTGACGATTTTAATGAACGTCACAAAACATTGTTGCAGAAACTTATAAAACAGTGCTACACCACCAAGCGCCTCGACTCAAAGTTTCTAAAATTTGGCAAAATACGAGCGTAGAGTGCAAGATCTATGGCGTGACGTTTCGTAACTTGTGTCTAATTCCGCTTAACCCGGGGCTAGGGGACGTATGAACCCATGTACTTCAAGATCCTCATGGTGCTCATATGAACAGTCACAATCGAAGCGTGACTGAGATACATCATTCTTTAGATGACTTTACAACGAATATTATGGATTAAGAATACTGATCAGCGATACGGATTTGATATTTTTGGAACATCATGATGTCTTGCCGGCATCATTGAACACTGTTGATCGCTTCTCTCTTGCAGGAAACAAGCCTATGTTTATGTATACTATGATTGTCTTTTTGAATTTGGTGCTAATACTGTTATATGGAATATGGAATAGGTCTTTGGATTATGGACGCGGATATTCTCTAATACGACGGCTGAATTATGAATGACGAACCAGACGCTTGTAATTGGCAATGTAAATATAACATCAATTCCCGAAAATCTTTCGTCTAAGAATTAACCACAATTATATCATGAATCAGGGATTTATTTGAACTCTCCTGCGTCAGTGTACAGTATTATATAGCTAAGTTTGACCATGCTTGTTTTTTTTTGCGAAATAAAAAAAAACAACTACAAAAAAAACAACAATTCATGGTATACATGTACCTCATGAAATTGTTATATATCTTTAATAACTTTATCACTGTTGCTTGCAGCTTAATCTGTGTGATTGTCCTGGATGACCAGTGAAATGATTCAGCTTAATTTGGGATAGAAATGTATATGCTGATCTGAAGGTGTTATAATTGATTGACCAATCTTCATTTCAGGGGATATAAGTCGATGTCGAATGGATATATAAAGTATATCATGTATATGTAGCTCTCATTAGATTCACTGATACTAGGATTATTATCCATAAGTGTACATTTATGAATACTGTGTATTCTGGTTTCACATTAGGTAGTGTCACTCCTGTCATCTTGTGGCAATGGTGAGGCTCATAAACCATGCCGTCATTTACATCTGACGACGATACAGCTCACCAATCTCCAATGTACGAGTTGTCACAGCGAAACAGCTCACCAATTACCAGTATACGAGTTGTCAGAGCATTTCCACCATAGCTCTATATTTGTATATAATACCGCGTATGCCGGTGCTACGAGCCGTGTGGTCATATCATCCAAGTTGCCACATGAACAGGTACAATAAAAGCGTACCTGAGATACAACACCTATCATGAATCGCTAGATTCTTGGTATGTGCTTTAGAATAGGTTCACCAGAAGACTATTCTGTGAAGTCATGTGACGCAGTCAGTATGTCGGCACCTCTTCCCAATTCCCTTATATGTGTTGTAATTTTTACCTGTATATGGCGAGATTCTGCTGGTGGACGTTTCGTCCCCGAGGCCCGCCCCTGTACAGACCTTTTGGTCTTTGACATATGTTGGCATTTGTTGGAAGTTGATGCTGGGCCGACATCGGGCCTTACAGACTAGTCTTTTGTGTTAAACGCCGTCATTTACATCTGACGACGATACAGCTCACCAATCTCCAATGTACGAGATGTCACAGCGAAACAGCTCACCAATTACTAGTATACGAGTTGTCAGAGCATTTCCATCATAGCTCTCTAGATTTGTATCTAATACCGCTTATGCCGGTGCTAGGGGCCGTGTGGTCATATCATCCAAGTTGCCACATGAACAGGTACAATAAAAGCGTACCGGAGATACAACACATATCACGAATCGTTAGATCTTGGTATGTGCTTTAAAATAGGTTAACCAGAAGACTATTCTGTGAAGTCATGTGACGCAGTCAGTATGTCGGCACCTCTTCCCACTTCCCTTATATGTGTTGTAATTTTTTCCTGTATATGGCGAGATTCTGCTGGTGGACGTTTCGTCCCCGAGGCCCGCCCCCTGTACAGACCTTTTGGTCTTTGATATATGTTGGCATTTGCGGGTTGATGCTGGGTCGACATCGGGCCTTACAGACTAGTCTTTTGTGTTAAATGCTGTCATTTACATCTAACGACGATACAGCTCACCAATCTCCAATGTACGAGTTGTCACAGCGAAACAGCTCACCAATTACCAGTATACGAGTTGTCAGAGCATTTCCATCATAGCTCTCTAGATGTGTATCTATATGTCGGTACCTCTTCCCACTACCCTTATATGTGTTGTAATTTGCCTGATAGTAGAAGGACAAAAGAATGGAAACGAGGTTACAAACACCACGTGCCACAGCCCGCGGTCAAGGTTTATATGCGAAATAGACTAGCACTGACATCGACGGGTAACAAAAATGAGCTACTGTGATCGAAGAAGGCCAGGAAGAGATTTGTAGCATGCTTCTTACGAAAAGCGCCAATACAATCTGTACCTCTCCAACTGGAGAAAATATATCACTTTCTGTTTTGCCTCGACTAAGTCTTGCCATTCCTGCAAAACATGCATATATCTTCCTTTAATGTACATGTTGAAAAAACATGGGTCAAAGTTTCCTATTAACTTTGTTTATTGTAACATCATTAACTGGGTATGGTTATGAACTGTCCAAGGTAATCTTTGGGGAGAGACTGTACATAGGCGAAGCCATCCAAGGGAATGCCCAAGTTATAATGTACCATTCCACTCTGGAAAAAGATTCAGATGAGGTAAGAGTGAAAATTTCTCACATTGAATTAGATATTCTTTTTACATGTTTAATCAATACACAAATTTAGATTGAACAGTAAGCATTCAGGACAATACTGGCTATAACAGGACATAAAATAACGCTATGTTTGAAAGGTGCCAAAACAAATTGTTGCACCTGTAATTCAATGTTACAAGCTTTAGGTTTTTCCTTTTATTTCTCAAGTATGAGGAACAGATGAAAATCCCATTACGTTATGTGTGCTATATATTTTGCTAAATATACATGATATGAAGAAATATCAATTTTTGTCAATTTTAGCTCTAACTGTTATTGGACGATCATATATGGGAGACTAGAGCAGAAATAAGTGTCATCAAATTGTATTGTACTAGTACTACTTTCCATATTGTAAAACATATGAAATACACTCAAACTTATTCTTCCATTGTAGCCCATGTATTAAGTGTCATCAAATTGTATTGTACTAGTACTACTTTCCATATTGTAAAACATATGAAATACACTCAAACTAATTCTTCCATTGTAACCCATGTATTAAGGCAAATTTAACAGATATATGTTAAGAAATCTAGGTAATAAACCAAACTGGGAAAAGGAGATTGTTTATTTCTAGGGCTTCACAACACTATATCCGAACAGCTTTTCTGTATGTATGCTATTCTAAAAATTTAAGAACATAGGAAAACCAATGAGTGTGGCTGTTTGAATTTGTGTGGAAATGTTTCCAGGTCTACAGAAGCCTCCATCTGAGAGTAAGTTGAGATTGGTGTTTGCCCACTATTGCTCTGGGAATGGATGCCGATCTTCAACATGTCGTACCTGCAGGATGTCGAAAATGTATCGAGTGAATGTCGTCATCCTTAGCATTAGTTGTATTACCCATCTGAGAAAGAGAATGAAGGTTTAATGTCGCGTTCAGCAATATTTCAGCTATATAGAGACGATAAAACCAAATTCTAAATATTCAAGTTAATATCGCTCGGACCAATGCGTTAGGGTGACCTCAGCAATGGAATGATTGTTACCAATATGGTGTCAAAGGGAGTCGTTATAATGTAATGCATGGAATGTGAGGTGACGCAACTGAATGATTTCCGTGATGCTTTGCAGTTTCTATTATTAATACAGCACACCCTTCGTTCCACAATTTTTAACGTTATACACGTGTAGTTATTCACTTAAATGCGTCTGTTTAAACCTTTTTCACAGTTACTCAGTGACAGAAGCAATGATAGTAGTAGGTAGCCGTGATTACAGATCGCATTTTGCCGGGGGAGATAACTCTTGCATCCACCAGGAGACGCCACCAGCTCAATTGACCTGTGAACATATATTGACCTGTCTGTGGGGGTTTTCCAACAATGTCGTACACGGAGGTGGCCGAAGATGTCACGGAGAGTTCGGTGAGGTCCGTGAAGATGTTACGGAAATACCCGAAGAGACACGGAGGCGCCCGAAGTCACGGAGAGTTCGGTGAGGTCCGTGAAGATGTTACGGAGGTGGCCGAAGAGTCACGGAGATCACCGAAGATGTCACGGAGATCCCGGAAAATACACGAATGTCAGAAAAAAACGTATAAAAGGGGAACTTTTCAGGGGTTCGCCGCATTCATCGGCCTATCTACGGTCGCAGAGCCATGACGGAGACCCAGCCCTATGCCACTGGCATTTTACAGCATGCGACCGTGGTTAATTCACTCACGGGTTACCGAGCAGTGGTTCGGTCTATGTTTGCAGATGGCGATGACAACGAGGGGCGACGCCAGATTCTGAAAGAGTTCACAGAAGCGGTCCTCGACAGAGTGCACTCGATGGAGAGGTGTGCCATCACTCACCACTACTGGACTATGACAGCCATCCTTGATGCCCGGGCTATGGAACACGAGCGCTCACGTCGGAAGCAGCGACGGCTGGTTGGCCTAGTCATGGTCTGTGCCCTATTCACCCTGGCGCTGCGGCATTGACAGTGGGACCTCACCATAAAATACGACAGACAGTCACCGTGTGCGTCATTCACCCTTCCTCATTGGGTCAACCACGTCAACGAGACCTGTCCATAAATACGAGAGACAGTCTGCGTGTGTGTCATTCATCCTTCGTCATTGGGTCAACCATGTCACCAGTCCTACGAGCCATCATGCCCCTTACACCCCAGGTGGGGTTACACGCCTATGAAGATAAAGTCACCATCGTGGAAGACCCGGATGTCTGTGGGTGGGGTTCGGAGTCCACATCGACTACGGTTACCCTACACCGTGATGGCTGGACCAAATTTAAACGGGTGTTGAGCGGTGAGCTCGACGGAAACCTCATCCACCTCGAGAGCGACAACTACGCACACCGTGGACCCTTCTTTGCCCGCAAAGCTTCAACCTAGACACTGACCTGTGGACAGCCTTGGAGAAAGTGGTGCCTATAGTGGACCAGCTGTTTACATCGGACGAGCGGTCATCAGACCAGATGGGGTGGGCTCGTGCTATCGAGGACGCGCTGGCTGAACCCAATGAACAACTGTCTAACCATGAACCAGACGACGAGGCTATAGACTATCCGGCAAGACTCAGTCAACCAACACAACGGTGGTAGAAACTTCGACCTCGTTATAAATAAGCGATACTCTCCGTGTCCATCATCATTTTGTCACCATGAAGTGCTGGGAGAAGGTGTTGGATAACTTATACTACAGTCCCGACGGCCTATAGTACATTGGCGGCTCTCTATCGAGCGGCGAAACCCCAAGGGATACAACGTGCTCAAGTCCGAGATTGGTTAAGAAAACAAGACACCTATAACTTACATCGATCTGCCCATCGCCATTTTCTACGGAACCGGGTCATCGTGGGAGGACTAGATGCCCAATGGCAAGCGGATTTGGTCGATATGAGAACCTTTGCCAAACACAACGATGGGAATCGGTATATCTTGACGTGCATCGATATCCTATCGAAGTATGCGTGGGTGGTACCCATCCGGACGAAAACGGGGGCGAATCTCATAGCGGCGTTCAAGACCGGGCGCAAACCTTTGTATTCGCAAACCGACGAAGGCACGGAATTCCTCAACCATCCGTTCCAAGCCTTTTTCAACAAACAGAAAGTCTTCTTCTTTGGTCTTCTTCTTTCATACCTAGGAGACCAAGGCGTCCGTGGTGGAAAGGTTCAACAGGACATTCAAAGGCCGCATGTATAAATATTTCACCTATAAGAATACAAGACGGTACATCGATGTTCTCCCGAACCTTGTGAGCGGTTACAATCGAGCCTATCACCAGAGTATACAAAGAGCCCCCATTACCGTGACCCAACGCCATGAAGCCCAAGTCCGGCGTGTCTTGTACCCCAAGCAATCGCAACAAGCACCAAAGGAGATGTTCAAGCTCGGGGACCTTGTACGGATCAGTAAAGTCAAGGGCAAGTTCGAGAAAAGTTACTTGCCCAACTGGAGCGATGAGCACTTCCTGATTAAACGGCGCTTACGCCGAAAACAGCGAGTCTATGAACTGGAAGATCTTCAAGGGGAACCATTGCAAGGCACGTTTTACGAGATGGAATTACAATCTGTCGTAAAAACAAAGCAAGATTACTATACGGTGGAGCAGATTTTGAAAACCGAACGTCGACGTGCCAAACTGTTTCATTTCGTCAAGTGACAAGGCTGGCCCAGTTCCTTCAATTCCTGGGTGAAACGACTATAAAACCAGACACCACAGCCATCATCCTTCATTCCACGTTAGACCATGAACACGGCGCAACCGTGTCTGAACACAGCATCTCCCAAATCGAGCAAAGCACAAGTGAGCTTTGTAGTGATATTGCTAACCCTGCTGAGTGTGTTGTAGGGAGGCGTGTTTTACGACGTAGCCTATGTCAGCACGCTACTTATCCAACTGAGAACACCAGCCGCCAGTCAAACCGGTCTACAGATAGCACCAGTTAACCCCGTATCGAGCTCAGTCATCACCACACCCCGTGTACAAGCCACATCGAGCTCCACCCCAAGCTCCATACCTACACCAAGTACACCCACTACGTCTGAAGACCCACTGGATTTCATCCCTCACAGTAAACAGACAACGACGACCGACATACCCACCACCGCCACTCCAGTTCACTCGTACCAAATTTACAACAGTGGGTGACCACAACAGCGGATACACCTCCGACCATGGACCCCCATTGGCAACATCCCTTCACCTGCGTCATCGCAGGACCGACGGGTTCCGGCAAAACGCACTTCGTCAGGAAGCTCCTCCAGCATGCCGACAGCATGATCACTCCACCCATTGCCCGAGTCGTATGGTGTTACGGAGAATGGCGGGCGGCGTATGCAACAATGCCCCACATCACGTTCGTGGAAGGGCTACACAACCTGGCCGATTTGGAGCCGGATGATCTGATGGCGGAGACGGACAGTCGCGTCACCCAACTCTTTACCAAAGGCAGCCATCATCGACGGCTCAGCATCATCTACATTGTGCAGAATCTCTTCAGTAAAAACAAAGAACATCGGAACATCAGCTTAAATGCCCCTCTACATGGTGGTCTTCAAAAATCCGAGAGATACCACTCAACTGCTGCACCTGGCGAGATAGATATACCCTGGACGCACTGCGTTTGCGTTGGAAGTCTTCAAAGATGCGACAACCCCTCAGCACGGGTATATGCTCTTCGACCTGAAGCAAGCCACCCCCGATCACCTTCGACTACGCACTGGCATCTTTCCCGGAGAGACTCACCACGTGTACATGCAAAAATAATGTAAACACACCCACAGTGGCTCCCCCAGCTGGGGTGTGTGTGTTTGATGATGGGGATAATAAAAGAATTAATACCACATCATGGTTGATTTTTGTCTCTGTTCTCTGAGGTAGATAAAAAGGACAGGGTTGTGAGTTCTACTATCAGTTGTACATGATGTCTGCGCGAGTACGGAAGCATGATCCGACGCTCCGTGTATTGAAGACGGCCCAACTCGAGATGGTTCGAACCATTGTACGCGGTGCAGACCCCGCTCTCGTGTGCTGTCTGTGTGAGATTGGACTCGATACTTCCAAAGTCTGGTACAACAAATAGCTGAGAAGTACAAGACAGGTCTGCGAGTTCATCTGTGCGGTACGCCCACCATGCCAAACGACGGACCATCATCCGACAAGACACCCAACAGGCCAACCGGCATTGAGAGAGTAAGCCTAGGAATAGGCCTACTATAAAAAAGCCCTTTTGAGGGCGAACCAATTAATCCGAAAGGGTTACTTCTAATCGAGCACAAACTGAACACAAAGTCCCACACATCCCTAAAAATTTTTTGTTGAAGTAAAATATTTTTTTGAAACTCTATATGTAAAGAAGGGGCGGGGGGTGTATCCTAGCTCCATAAAATATATATAATATTTTTATGACAGAGGGGAAATATCCTTGAAATAAATATAGGGGGGAGTATTTTTTTTTGAAACTCTATATGTAAAGAAGGGGGGGAGGGTATCGTAGCTCCATAAAATAAATATATCATTTTTTTGAAAGAGGGAAAATATCTATAACATAAATATAAAACATTGATAATGTTTTTGAAAGGGAAAGGGGAGGGAGGGTGGGCGATGGTATCCATAAAATAAACATAAAACATTATGTAGACCCCGATTTGAGGGCTGTTCACGTCATCAGTGACGTCATTTTGGGAAAAATAAATAAATAAACAAATTTATATAAAACATTTCTTACGGGTGCTAGTCAGGCTTAGGCAAATCGCTCCTCTCGTCAGGCTGCATATCTACGCTCAGGGTGGTCAGGCAGCGCAGCTTCGGTAGATCGGTCAAGCAGGCCAATGAATGCAGCAAACCCCTGAAAATTTCCCCTTTTATACCTTTTTTCTGCCATTCGTGTGTTTTCGGGGATCTCCGTGACATCTTCGGTGATCTCCGTGACTCTTCGGCCGCCTCCGTAACATCTTCACGGTCCTCACTGAACTCTCCGTGACTCTTCGGGCGCCTCCGTGTCTCTTCGTGGATTTCCGTAACATCTTCACGGACCTCACCGAACTCTTCGTGACATCTTCGGCCACCTCCATGTACGACATTGTGGGAAAACCCCCACAGACAGGTCAATACATGTTCACAGGTCAATTGAGCTGGTGGCGCCCCCTGGTGGATGCAAGAGTTATCTCCCCCGGCAAAATGCTGTCAGTAATCACGGCTACCTACTACTAATGAGGATATTCCCCGTTGCTGTTATGTTGAAGAAATTACCTACCTTCTCCACCGACACCGGGGAGAACATTATAATATCGCTCCTGTGCATTGTAAATATTCTCACTTTTGTTTTATAAAACAAATTTTATAGAAATTGTTTTGTACATGTTCAGTTCCGTATTGGCTTCTCACTCGACTTCAGATCAGAGACAAGTATCATTCCACACTCAATCTATGATGGTATTTGACACTTACTCTACAACCAATCACACCACCCCGGTAAAGTTTAGACTGTGGACTGGCCACGCACGCTATACCGCCAATTTGCCTAGCCATGTAAAGTTTAGACCCCAGATTGGCTGCTCGCTCTACCCCCAATCAAACCAGTCATGTAGAGTTTAGACCGTGCATTGATTAAGCGCTTCAACCCCAATCAACACACTGATAGCGGCGTGGACCCAACATCTCTCTGTCAAACCTACATCTTCTCTACTCGTGCACGCTACGACCATTCAGAGATTAGTATCACTCCACACTCCGTCTACCCACTCATTTCACCCCCAATCACATTGTAGCCATGTAAAGTTTTGACCAAGGACTGCATGGCTACGCATTCTATATGCCAGCCATGATATATCGCGCAATCAACAGGTTATAGGGTCAATCCATACTTTCCCATACAAGCATATTTTAAACGAATATTTCATAATTCCAGTAGTAAAATGAATATTTTTGCAAAAAGAAAAAACGTAAAACATATGCAAAACATTTCCTGGAATTTCACTTTTAGCTAAAATGTGACTATGCGTGGAATCTGACCATAATTCAATTTTTATTTCCATTCCCTCACATGGAATGCTTATATACTGACCAAACAATGTGTTTAGAACTCCATCATGGCAAAATTGTTTTGTAGAATTTATTCACAAAATCATTTTTCCTGCCGAACTGCGAGATGTTCACTTTGACGAAATTTCTAGAAGTACGATCCTGAAATGAAGTTTTATTAGTTGAAGCATAAGTTCATGTTACTGGTTAATTATTGGTAGCAATTTTTTTGAAGTTATTTTTTGGAAATAAATTAATTTATGCAAAACCCTGAATGTAAACTCGCCAAGGTTTTTTTTTCCAGTGATGCGAATAGATAAGAGTGTCATATTCCAACCATCAATTTATCTTTAAAAGTGCATTCGATTGTAGTAATTAATATCAGATATTGATATATCGAACTGTAACGGTCGGTTCTAACTGATCAACGCCAGATCCTACATGCACTCCATGATTCCCGGCCCAATGAAATGGCTTCATCTGCCAATCATCCTACCATACCCTATTAACCTGTAACAAAGTGGCTATTAAAAAAAACAGAATTCAACACCAGGTCCTACAGGACCCCTACTTATTCGCACTCCATGCTTCCGGCCTGATGAACAGTGCACTCTATTCATGTGAAGCTTAAGTAAACACCAGGTCCCATCACACGAACACAACACCCGGTCCTTCATTACAACACATATAAGGAAAGTGGGAAGAGGTGCCGACATACTGACTGCGTCACATGACCTTACAGACTAGTCTTTTGTGTTAAATGCCGTCATTTACATCTGACGACGGTACAGCTCACCAATCTCCAATGTACGAGTTGTCACAGCGAAACAGCTCACCAATTACCAGTATACGAGTTGTCAGAGCATTTCCATCATAGCTCTCTAGATTTGTATCTAATATCGCTCATGCCGGTGCTAGGGGCCGTGTGGTCATATCATCCAAGTTGCCACATGAACAGGTACAATAAAAGCGTACCTGAGATACAACACATATCACGAATCGTTAGATACTTGGTATGTGCTTTAGAATAGGTTAACCAGAAGACTATTCTGTGAAGTCATGTGACGCAGTCAGTATGTCGGCACCTCTTCCCACTTCCCTTATATGTGTTGTAATTCACAGAAAACATGCTCTCAAGTCATGTGACCACCAGACATAACCTCCGTTTGGGCCTTATCCCCTTAAGAATTATAAGACATTCATCCCTTCAATATAGCATTAAAGAAAAATGTGTTTATTGAAAAACATACTGTACTTCTCTTTGTAGACGGCTGTGGACAAGGCCCTTTATGGCTCCACCTGGAAGCGAAACAGCGCAGGTAAAACAACATCCGGTGAAGAATCATACTTCTAGACCCTTGTTGAGGGGGAAAAATCGTGTCGCCTTGAGCAGGGAGTGGGATGTTCTAGCGGAGAGATGCGTCAAGGTCGCAGTCAAATTAGGATCCTTTTTACAGATTGCTTCCCTTTGCGCCCCTTTTACAGGGTGCATGGCATCATGGAAAACCCTGAAAAGTCATGGAATTTGAAAATCCGTTTCCCAAGTCTTGTAAGTAATGGAATTTGTGTGCTGGTTATGAAATTTATTGCTTGTTTTTATACTTAGTTTGTGTTCATTTCGGTCTGCTGCTGGCGGACCAGGTCGGCGGAGATGAAAATATTGTAGTCGCCATTGTTATTTAGACCATCGCCGTTGCAAAATACAATCTTATAGTTAAGACACTGTACAGTACCGTATGTAAAGTACTGATGTATTTTGGTGGTTTGCCATGAATTTATTTATTTTTACCCCTCAGCTCATTGGGCTGCAGGTTCTTGTAATGAGCATGTGTGTCTGGTCGAAGGGTTGGTCGTCCGCCCGTTAACAATTTCTTCTCCTGTCCATACCTCGCTTAATATATCATAGACAACCCCAACACTTACATGGAAGATGCTCACTACGATGTGAACTTTTTTTTTGGCGAGGTGAACCTTTTTTTGTGCGTTTCCATGATTCTCACAGTTGTGGCCATCCGTTAAATTCTTCTCCGCTCCATATCTCGGTTACTATTTCAATGGACTCCGAAACTTGCATGGAAAATGTAAAATACTTGTTACCTTGCATATATGCAGTGTCAGGTTTTTTGTTTGGCATGTCTTGATGATTTCCTGTTATGCATAACTCTTGGTTACTATTTGATAAGCAACTCCCAAACTACTCGCTTCATGCTTATATCTTGTGGATGTGCACTAACAGTCCACACTCTGAATCGATTTTTTTTGGCCAGGCCATAAGTCTGTATTGGAATGTTTGAAACATACTTGGTACATACTGGTACGTTTGCGAAGGTTGATTCCCAATGTTTAAAATCCCTCTTTTTCGTTCAACTGTTCATACAAATAACGCAATTAAAGGCTGAGCAGTCTTTCAGGTGCAACCTCATGTTCTTGTTGATGCAAAATATAACGTGAACACAATCTAGCTCCATTGAAATTTGATGAATTTTAGCATGCAGTGAAAAGTATACAGGACTGGTATATTTTTATTCACATGACTAAATGTCATTTTGGCCTACATCTGATATCTTTTTTTATATTTATTTATGAAGGTTATTGTGGGCTAAATCACATGGATGAAACACTTAATTCCTCCCCCCCCCCCTCTCAAACTAATGAGGGACATACATAGCACTACATGGGACGTTGTATCACATAGGAAAATCATATTGAAAAGTCATGGTATTTGGTCCAAAAAGGTCATGTAAAGTCATGGAATATGACATCTCAAAAACGCTATGAACCCTGATTTATCAATTAAATTCAATTCCTCATTCGACTAAGGCAAAAGTGTATGCCTCTCGCCTCAGTATGCCTATACCCCACTGAAAAAAAAATCTTAAAATTTAAGGAATATTCCCCGACTATTACGCCAGCGGAATATTCCTTAAAATTCAATAAGGACTATTCCGTAGCATTTTTTGGAATTTCCTTAACATGGTAAGGAATATTCCTTAGTTATGTTGAGGAATATTCCGCTGCAGTAATAGTCGGGGAATACTCATTAAATTTTTAACGATTTTTTTCCTGTGATAAACGAATAGTTGCTGAGGAATACACGTATAACATCGGAAATGCCTGGAAATCCCTTACTACACATGCATAATTCAAAATGAAAGCTACACAGGTATCGAACAGTGGGCATGCCACACTTTGTTGAAAAAGATATTTTCTCACCTTACTTACGAGACAATTCGGGGCTCGTGTATTGAGCGTAAGCAAATTTTTCATTGCTGGTTAACATCAATCCTAAATATACGATGCATTTACTAACTGTAATCATGGGTCAGTGCAAGATCCATGCTCCAATGTACAGCGGTTGAAGCGTCAATTTCCATGCGACTTAAAACCGCCTTCTCAAAAGACCGTAATGTTTGTCTTTTCTACATTTACTTCTAATCTAGCTCTGGCTATATGTATATAATAGGTCAAAAATGAGTTTAGAATTTTTCACAATCTTATATGGCATCATGTTGTGAACCTCCGTACTGTCAGATACAAACCGACAAGTTTAGGAGGTTATAAACTGTGACAATGGGAGAGTGGATCTTCAATGAAAATAGAAAATAAAATATGGGACAAAACTTCACCCTACCTTACTCAATTGTTTACAATCAAAGAAACTACTTTTCCTTCCCATGTAATGCACCACACGTGACAGATTTTACAGAGGTGTACATAATCCGAAGTATCTTTATCATTTTATCTCGGATCCCGTATTTGATTTGTGTAGCAATATATTCTATTTGCAATGTCGCACAATACTTTGTGGCTGGAATATAATACTTTTAGTTTGGCCTTTTATACACTAACCCAGGTCTGTAGCAAAACTGTACAGATACGTCCACTTTGTGAGTAACTCGAGTCTTCCACGGACATGCATGCTGTATTCACATTTATAGTTGAATGTATTTACTTTATTATCGACAGTTCATCTATTCTCTTGCCAGTTCTGATATATTGTAAAGAAAATACAGCAATATTGCAATTCAATATCACAATGTTGCAGTTCAATATCACAACATTTGAATTTAATCCACAATGTTACAATTCTCTCTGGTATGAATATATTCGTACACAAGTTTCGGAAAGTATCAGTTTACTTCTTCATATTTACACTTTGTTGCGCTTTAACTGGTTGCAGTCATTATGCAAAAAGTCAAGAAACAGCAAGTGTGTAGGTTTTAGTCTGCAGACGAAATACAAAATAATCGAAGCAACCCGAAGCCGCAGTTCTAATAATGTTCACGCAAATGCGACAAATAGAATTTTAATAAATCACGGTGCTTCCCTGACACTCCATCTTGGTTTAGTTAGATTGGGTGTGTACAGTTTTCCACAGATCCTATAACGGTGCTTCCTATGCATGATTTCAGCTGAATGATCAGATTTCATTCATTCTCTCAGTAGTATAACAATTTGAGTGAAGATCACCGCAAAACAAACTATAATACACAGGTACGTCGGAACAGTCAAACCACTCTGTTTGATGCTTCACCACAAATTCACTTGCATTAGCAAACGATTCTACTTTTAACAACAAATTATCTGTTACACGTATTCCCTTTGCACCACAAAAAGTCAGCTTCGCAATAACTTTATCACCCCGTAGATTCAGTTCTCCATCCCTTGTGTGATATGGCATTACATTCCATCCATTGGTGCATGTTTTCCATCCTATGGTGCAAAACATAGCCGAAAATACACGTTTTATGGCCTCGCCTCGCAGAGTGTAGCATACAGATGGGCAGTGGCGGATGTATGTGGATAATCATGTAGCCTGTCAGAGGTATATTTAATCATAGAAGCGATGTGGTCACAATTCCCTCTCAGCCAAGATCCAGGTTTCCATAAATAAGCTACACATTTAGAGCTGTTGTGGGTATTTTGTCAGATAAGCTCGCATTTATACCACGGATTGGAGTCATTTTATCACAAGGTCTGTTCGTTTTCAATGAAATATGCTGCCAAGATAACTAGTATACATTTCTGTTGTTATAAAGTCAGTTGAGCTGGCAAAAGAGAGCCGAAGTGTTAATAAAAAAGATTCGATCGCGATTCTGTTATTACACTTCAGGTGTTGGTGAAAAAGTTACGGCGGCGCCATAGGCCCTGGTCTCCATCAATTGTTGTTGGGCCTGCCAACGGATCACATTTTAGATTGACCGAAGGAACAGACCCATGTCGAACAGCAACACGTCAATTTGTCGGTTTAAATTCTTTAAAATTTGTATGTTGGCTTATATCATGATCATACTATATAGAGCACAAGGGAGCGCTCCAAGTCAGCGGTTCCGTTTTGCCCTACCTTCTCCATTTCTGTTTTTGGTCAACGCCCTTAAACAAGTGGTGCAGTGACTCAGTTTTTATTTAATTTTTTTGCTGTTTTTTTAATTTGAAATAAAATAATGAAATCAAGAAAGAACAGCTAGGTGTACTTCAAAACCCAGAATATTGATTTTCCAACACTATTTTTACAGTAATCCTAAAATTTAATGTCGCATTAAGTTTTCATTCACGGAGATTAATTAATTAAGAAAAATTACTGCTGCGCTGGAAACGAAGTGACGCATGCGTTGACTCGAGACAAAGGACAATTTATGATGGGTCTAACGTCCGCAAGCTACGTTATGTATATTAACAATATGAATGATATTTCTATTCCGGCATGTTGATGGATTTTCAGGCCAAGAATCCACAAGTGAACGAAAGGTTGAAATCATTTCGTTTTCAAGTCTTCAACATTGAAATTCGCGAATATCAATGGTAATTAAATCAATCCCCTCAAGAATTCCACGCACCAAGGGATGGCTTGTCGTGCGCCGTTGTATGGACTACCACCATACAATTGCTCAGCTGAGTTCATCATCGATTGTCTAGTTCGCTTAACTGACTTTACAGTAACAACTTTAGTGTAGCATATTTCACTGAAAACGAACGGACCATATGATAAAAATGACTCCAATCGGGGGTACAGTGTGGGCTTATCTGTCAGAATACCCACAACAGTTCCAACTGCGTAGCTTATTTATACGGAAAACTGTAGGTTAACTGAGAAGGATTAAAATTGTGATCGCATGCCTTCTATGATTAAATAGGCCCCTGATAGTCTACATGATGTCCGGCACTGCCTATTTGTATCCTCCTCTCTGTCAGGAGAGGTCGAAAATTTACGGCCATGATTTGCACCACAGGATGGAAAACATGTGGAATGTCATGCCGAAGCACACAAAGGATGGAGAACTGAATCTACGGGGTGTTTATTATCTCCCATTTTCATCTTCAGTCTTGTGGCTTAGTATGTCTAAGTGCCACACAACTACATATACCTTTGGTTATTGGAAAACTCTTAGTTCACTTTTACCCAGATACAGCAACTGTTTTTCTTAACACATTTTATACCTTTCTCAATCGAATATTGGTAATGTATAATTAACCCTCAACTATAAAGCTTCACCCATTTATGTACATAATTAAGAGCAGCATGTTTAAAATAATTATTAGCAACTTCAGGATCAGTAAGCGAACAGGTCCAAACAAATGAGGCAAAATACTTAATACTGCCTAATTAGCTACTTAAAACTTATAATTGTTCAACTACTTGATTAGTTGGTTATTTCTCATTACGAAACTGGCTCGTTTGTCGCCGGATTCTGTCAGAAAAAGCAGAAGACAGGTCGCTAGGGAGGTCAACAAATAAAATATTTCGAGATTTGCATCTTTTGTACAAACTGCCAGGAAGTCAGATCAAGATAGTAATTACACTAAAAGTCGGAGAAATTGATGGTGAATCTGATGACATATGAGACAAATAACTTTTTCTTTCGTCTCCTTTGACGTCGGCAAAAGTTTTGATGTTGGTGAGGGCTCTACTGTGGATTCGGAGGGGACCAACCTGTAACCATCTGGGTCATTTATACGCGGTAAGACTTACCCTGGGATCGTGTGTATCCATTTTCAGCCTACTTTCGGCAACTGCAAGAGGGAATTTCCAGAAATCAATACCACGTGACTTCGTCAACCAATCAGCTATAGTCTACCGACGTAACTCCATTGTAACCCGCCATTTTCAAGTCATGTGCTGCCCTACTTGTTCAAAATTACAGATCTACAACGCCTCTAGGGTGATACAAAAATTATTCATCTTTTGTAAGCCCAGGCAATATCTGTTTCCGAAGTGATATGAAAACCTGTAATTGATCAGATTTCTCCAGTCTTCTCCGCCGCACGAAGGCCGAACAGAATCCGGTAAAGGGATATCACTCCGCGATAATGGAGACACACGATTCGCAAGCCATTTCATGGATGACGAAATGAACGCAAATGAGAGGGGACAGTAAAGATTTGAGTTCTTCCCCTTGTTTTCTCTCATAATGTGAATGGCGATACTTCAAGCTAAAATGACTGCTCTCTCCGACGTAGTTTTTGACGGTAGGCCGCGGTTTTATGATGTTTTTCACTCGGCGGATGTCTGTTTTATTTTGTATTCTCGACTTACAATGACCAATATCCAATAATAATGCATCTCTAGGCCTAAATAGTCGAAAAATCGCTGACAAGCAAGTGTTCGCTTACTCTTCCAGTATCACCATATTTTAAGAGTACTCTCTTCAAAATCATTCCTCACTCAAGTACACTGTAAAAACGCTGAGTAAACGTTCAACCATAAAGTTGATTTAACTCGGTTGCAACCATAAACTGGTTCAACGTAGCACCAAGCAAAGTTCAACGTTGAACTGAAATGAGGTTAAACGTTCAACCACGAAAAGGTGTAACGTTGAACTGAAAGGTAAACGTTGAACCAGTTTCTGGTTCAACGTTTAACCATGGAAAACCCTGAACCAAAATTTGGTGTTACCTATAACCAATTACTGGTTCAACGTATAACCAGATTCAGGTTCAATGTTTTCTCAGAAATAGGTTCAACGTACAACCACATCAAGGTTAAACGTACAACCACATCAAGGTTTAACGTTGAACTGAAATGAGGTTAAACGTTCAACCACGAAAAGGTGTAACGCTGAACTGAAAGGTAAACGTTGAACCAGTTTCTGGTTCAACGTTTAACCATGGAAAACCCTGAACCAAAATTTGGTGTTACCTATAACCAATTACTGGTTCAACGTATAACCAGATTCAGGTTCAATGTTTTCTCAGAAATAGGTTCAACGTACAACCACATCAAGGTTAAACGTACAACCACATCAAGGTTTAACGTTCATCCAGATGCAGATTTAAATGAAATCTGCACCGGATTGTTGTGGTGCAAATTGTACATGTATTTGCAGATTTAGTTAAATTCTAAATTCTTGCAAATACATCGGAACCATATGAGCAACCAAGTTACATCCCAGTGTTATTTCTTGCAGTCATCAGTGAAAAGTATATCAACCTGTAAGAAAGTGAAGGATATTTCAGAACATACATCAACAAATACACACTAATTGAAATAAAATTCATATATTTAAATCATATTCGGATATAATCTAATAACAGATCTGATTTCTAACAGTACGAATACCTAGCTTCATCTATATACAAGAGTTCATGTGGAATCGATATCTTTGCATATTTGTATCCCAAATCTGACGCCAGGGGTCGCTGCTTGGGGTGCGGCTATGAGTCGCTGGATGACGAATAAGGAACTGTGAACCGCGGTCTAACTTTATGAATGCTCTAAATAAACACTAGACTATTTGCAATCAAATGAACAACTAAAGATATGAAAAGCTAAAATGTAAACATTGAATTCTACCAATTCATGAATCACAGAAACCACAAGTAACAGGGGTTACAATAATGGGGAAGGGAGTCTGGGGAGGTTTAGTAACATCCAAGATGGTACCACCTACAATAAGTTTGATGCCTCCTTTTCAACTGATGTTAGACTCATAACACTCCTCATCTAAGGAATGAAAACTTCAAGATGCAAAATGATTATCATGATTATTATTAACTTTTTTTTAGCTTACTGCTGTATGATGAAATATTACTGTATACATATGGCATAATTGTCTGTTAATATCACTGATCTGAAATATTTGAGTGAGCAAGTTAATTGCATTTTATCACAGTTTAGTTTTGGGACCTACATACATAGTTTATGTGTGTCCAACCTTCCTACACATAGTATAGGTGATCGGACTTCACACAGCGACCTATGTATTCTGAGTACATGTTATATCACTGATTTGAGTGAGCTAGTTAATTGCATTTTATCACAGATTAGTTATGGGACCTACATACATAGTTTATGTGTGTCCAACCTTCCTACACATAGTATAGGTGATCGGACTTCACACAGCCACCTATGTATTCTGAGTACATGTTATATCACTGATTTGAGTGAGCTAGTTAATTGCATTTTATCACAGATTAGTTATGGGACCTACATACATAGTTTATGTGTGTCCAACCTTCCTACACATAGTATAGGTGATCGGACTTCACACAGCGACCTATGTATTCTGAGTACATGTAATATCAATGATTTGAGTGAGCTAGTTAATTGCATTTTATCACATATTAGTTGGGACCTATATACATAGTTTATGTGTGTCCAGCCTTCCTACACAGAGTATAGGTGATCGGACTTCAAATAGCGACCTATGTATTCCGAGTACATGTATCTAACATCACTGATCTGGGATAATTGAGAGAATTATGGACCTACATACATAGTTTATGTGTGTCCAACCTTCCTACACAGAGTACAGGTGATCGGACTTCACACAGCGACCTATGTATTCCGAGTACATGTATTGTAATATCACTTATCTGGGATATTTGAGTGAGATAGTTAACTGCATTTTATCAGATTAGTTATGGGACCTACATACATAGTTTATGTGTGTCCAACCTTCCTACACATAGTATAGGTGATCGGACTTCACACAGCGACCTATGTATTCTGAGTACTTGTTATATCACTGATTTGAGTGAGCTAGTTAATTGCATTTTATCACAGATTAGTTATGGGACCTACATACATAGTTTATGTGTGTCCAACCTTCCTACACATAGTATAGGTGATCGGACTTCACACAGCGACCTATGTATTCAGAGTACATCTATTTAACATCACTGATCTGGGATAATTGAGAGAATTATTTAATTGCATTTTATCACAGTTTAGTAATGGGACATACATACATAGTTTATGTGTGTCCAACCTATCACTGATCCGGGATATTTGAGAGAGCCAGTTAATTGCACATTATCACAGTTTAGTTATAGGACCTACATACATAGTTTATGTGTGTCCAACCTTCTTTAATACACAGAGTATTCAGAGTACATGTATTGCAATATCATCAGGAACATTTGAGTGAGCTAGCTAATTGCATTTTATCAAAGTTTAGTTATGGGACCTAAATACACAGTTGAAGTGTGTAAGACCTTCCTACAAAGAGTATAAGTGGTCAGAATTCACACAGTGACTTATGTACCCGAGTCAAATTATATTACACAATGTATTAATGATCTGGGACATACCGAGTCATAATATGGTAAATAAAACTTTATATCCACCTTCCTGTACAGAGTACATGTAAAGGTGGTCAGACTTCACACATTGACTTTTGTATCTGAAGTCAATTATTCGTCATGTATCGATGATTTGTGATATATCGAGTGTTGCATTGTTTTCTTGTATTCAACATCACAGTTAATTCATAGTAAACAACACCCTTGTCTTCTCATCTACATGTAGCTGCAGAGTGTTATGTTGGGCCATCTGCTTCAACAGATGAGAGGGCTACAGGTATATGCACATTGTTCATCATTCTATCACAGTAATGAGACTTTGTTTGCATACGATGGTGTCACTTTTCTATCACCAGTAGTATGCCGGCCATTGTGGTTGATTTTTTTGTAAGGGTGTTCAGGAATGGTGAAGATTCAACACAGTTCCGTTTGTTCCTCTTCTATATGTAATATGGTACCACAGCTTTAGCCTGAATATTCGTTGTATCACATTGCCATTTCATCTTTTCTGTCACATCCAATGATACCGGTAGCCATTGTCTTGTGATGCAGGCATGTCAGAGACCAATTATTTCACATAGTCCAAGTTATGAAATAATGCACACACTTCCACCATCATCCGAAACCCTGTAATGTATCATCCGAAACCCTGTAATGTAATGATCCGCACTGTGACGTGTCTCTGATCTTTTTTGCATGCAGTTGGTCCTATTAAACAAATAAAGAATTGTGCAATATAATTTATCTTCACTATCCTGTCAATATAAGCTTACATTTGTAAGTACCATTCTATAAAATCTGAACTCATCAACTGTACATTGAGCCATCTGCAGATGAAGCCTTGATGACCCCCCCCCCCCCACTCACCAACAGAGTGGCAAAATTATTCATTCTTGTTGCTGGTTTTAGTATGGTCTATGAGCATCACATATCTGATTATTAGCATTGAAAATGACAGATTATTCCTTACATCTTCAATCGCGATAAAATCCATTACAAGATGATGTTCACTCTGTGGGAGCCATATACACTGTCGCCTCCCTCATCTTCCTCCAACAGTCAGACTCAAACAAATGGCTTCTTTCTGACCTTCTCCCTGTTACACTTTCTGTAGGAGAAAATATTAAATGGAGTAAGATCTAATATAACTAATTTATTCATAAAGGTTGGGGGAAATATCCCGATTTTCATGACAAGCACTCACTCACTCGGCCCCTCGCAACCCCTGGCAATTTCTCATGCCACCACCCTGCCTCGGGAATATCTCATGAAATCAATCCCACATGGTCTTGCCACATAAAAATAGTATATAAATTTCCTTGATTGTGTCCTTGTAATGTATTCACTTACTACTTGTCATCCATCATGGTGTATTTCATAAACATCAAAATGACTTCTTCATCGATCAGGCACTAGGGCAGCTGGACTTCTCACACTTCTCACTTGATCACTGGATAAACAGTTACACAATGTTGACATGATATTACCCCATTGGACACAAAATGTTGCCAACATTTGATATAGTCTTACGACATTATGTAACTATTATAAATTCATTGGACTGATTAGAATTTCAGGCAAAATTGAGGGGTGACTGAATGTTAATAGATGTTTTGAATTATTATAGGATTATAACATGCATAGGAATATGTCCAGTGAACAATACTATATAATGTCTTAATGTATTTTTTTTTTTTTTTGGAATAGGAGATTAATGCATATTAGTTTGCAAGGACCTTAGAGTTTAACAATCCACAAAGCGTATTGCAAGTATTTTTGTGGACAACGCGGCTGATAATTACTGGTATCCATATGTATATAGCTGTTGACCTATGCAGATATAGTGACGGTTTAATTAATTCTTTTTTGGAAATACATAGGAAATTATATAGCCTGTAAGGGCCTTAGATTGCACTCATCCACAACTGGTATGGAAAAACGACATGCTAAATGTAATAAGTGAAATTGCAAAATACCGCCAAGTGGTAACAGTAAATTATATCAATGACATATTAAAACAGACAACAGACAGCAAAATTCTTTCACGCAATGAATAAATGAACGGAGAATGAACAATGAAGCATAGCCCAGTTTTCGAGATTTCTGTGCGTAACGTATTCAGTGTTGAAGCGCAGTTCAAACAATTGTTTGTCCATATTACTTACCAGAAAACAGATGTAACGGGACGAGTAATGTTCATTGTTAAGCTGCCAACAACACCACACGTTCTCCTCCTCACACTGCAATCCAGCAGGTGGCGCTTCATAAAACGAAGGACGATAACCGATGGCCAGTTGAACCATAGTCCAGTTGAACGTTGAACCAAAAAGTGGTTCTTTTGACGACCACCGCGGGAAATACAATAACGAGGGCGGGAAATACCACCCTACTGAATCAACAAGTATGATTATAGGTGAAAACCGCCGGTCACGTGTCAAATTACAGTCAATGGTAGGTTTTCCAGTGCTTTCGTTATCAAGCGTGGGCGTGTGTCTGACCAGACGACAGTGACCACAGCCGAAAATGAACGATTTTCAGCATATCGATGACAGGTATGGTTACTGGTGTCCAGTCATATTTTGAAGGAGAAATATCGTACTATATTGTCACCAAATGTAGGGTTATTACTATTTCAAGTTAACAAAAATTTTAAACATTTTTGCGGCGAGAGGTGTTTTTAGGTGTTGGTAGACAGTCCATTGTAGGTATTAGCATCGAATTATAGTGTGAGGAAATGAGCACAAAATGAACACGTGGGAACTTACTACCTGCCTCATGTATCACTGACTCATTCATCTCTCGATTCCTTCCACTTGTGTGTGTTTAAGAGGAATATGAACCATTAATAGTATATTCTCTGTCTGTCTGATATTACGACAGTCCATTGTATCATCATCGGACCGATCGACAGTCCATTGTAGGTCAACATGCACTTGTGAATGATGCACAGAGAGCACATCGTCTGATCTAATGATTCGCCAAATGGACTGTTGCCAAGACAAATGGTAGCTACAATGGACTGTCGACATATCTGATATATAATCACATGTTGCCTCATTATAACATTGCAGCTGTTATGCGGCTTCAATGTGAAGTGATTCAACCTACAGTTCATGGTCGCATGACAAATGGACTGGTGCATTCACCTATAATCACACTTGTCGATTCAGTAGGGTGAATACGTTGAACCGAAAAACAGTTGAACGTATACTCGGTCGGGAATAATTTTGACCCACACAACAGTATTACGTCTTTCATTTTTGATAACTTCTATGATTGTTTCTGACTGTTGATAGGCTATTTTATGAGCGAAAATAGTAATATGCCATCAAAATAAGTGCATAACAGCGAAGTTTCCCAAATCGACACGCGTTATTAACGACTTGGACATTCAGTTTTAAGCATAACCACATGGTTTATTTGGAAAAGTCTGCAGAATTTAACTTAATATTAATAAGAAAATTAATCCCTGTTCTCAGACATTCATATCCCATTGTTTCGGTCATGTTGGTGTCGTTTTACCATGCACGGAGTTTCATGTGGTTGAACGTATAACCAGTTATAGGTTGAACGTAGAACCAATAATAGGTTCAACGTTTACGCCCAAGCTAGTATCATGTGGTTATACGTAGAACCAGTTATAGGTTGAAAGAAGAACCAATAACAGGTTCAACGTTTACCTCCATGCAAGTATCAATATATGCTTGAATTCGAACTGAAAACGTTCAACCAGATTCCGGGTAAACGTTTACTGTCATTAAAAATTGGTTCAACGTTGAACTGATAACAGGTTGAACATTTACTCCCTGAAATTGGCCGTTTTTACAGTGTAAATTGCTGCTGGAGAATATATTCATACCTGAAAATGATTATCAAAGTTCGGTCCTTTAGTTTTCTGCCACTAGTTTTTATTTTAATATTCAAATCGCATTTCTGGAAAATCATTCAAATGTGTTCGCTTACTGGTCCACCAAGGCTATCCATTTAGTTTCACTGTACCTTTTTATGTCTGTGTTTCAGTCAGTATACTTAATCATAGTCTTTTATTTAATTGTAAAACTCTATATCATCCCTCAGATCAGCAGTTAATTAGATTAAACATGGTATTATATATTCAAATAAAATATGGAGTTTGGTTGTTATTCATTCACTGCATGAAGCTAAAATAGATAGAGGCACAACTCCTTCAGATCAGAGTGTACTATGTGCGTGACCGCCTCAGCGGGATCTCACCGGATTAGCAAAGGGATTAAGACAGGCTCGATCTTGCTCGCCAACTATCGGTTTTACGCGCATGCGCCATGGTAATATTATAGCGACCACTTAAAGAGATAGTGTATTGTGAATGTGAATTGATACTCAACCTCCCGCTGTTGGTAATATCACCATGGAGGTTTCTTAGTTCATTCAAGATGTTTACAAGCGCTATATTTTAAAATAAATAAATAATAAATAAATAACAAGGAGAGAGCGGAGGGAGATATAAATAGAAGAGAAAAGAAGCGACTATGTACAATTTCGTCCGTCAGTTCATCGGTCAGGTTATACTGGTAAATACGTGTTCATTATACATTGTAATTGTAATCGCGTGGAGGATTCCTTTGTCTTTGTACCCCTTTGTATGGGATACAATTCCACAACATGAAAACAAAAACCTTATAATAATCTCTTTGCGAATTATACCGGGAAGATATGTGCAATAATTATGATAAATGGAAGCTGATACAAGATTGGACAAGCAACTTATGGGATCACGTCATGGGGTTTGAACTTCCATGCTGATAATGTTCAAATTGATATTTCGAGATCAAAGAATCATCAAAGGGCGGAGAATCCATGGAACAATCCAGACACGTCACTCGTACACTTGACATCTCTCACTCAGTTCCTTACAATATATATGCACATGCATATCAATATATTGTTTTATTTATATATATATTTTTTTTATTTTCTTATTGCATTTAGAGATTACAAGGACGTCTCAGCTAGTAATGGATGAACTGGCATATAGCTGTTCATAATGAGACGTTGTTGGGGAATGGCTCAGGCATTTGTTGATTGGGGCCTGACGATTACTCGGAGATTATCCCACAGGGGGTGTTGCTGATTAAGTGCCAATTAGCTAATAGCCTTAATATGACACCTGAAGAGAAGGAAACGTCAAACTTCGTTCACATAAATCATTTTTTTCGCTTTCATGTTCATTGCTCCTTAATATGGTAACTGATGGCTTGGAAAAATCTATTCTCCCTTATAGGCAGATTCATTGTTTCAGAGGTTTGAAATGCGGAAATTGAATTTATTTTGTCTTGAAAATGACAAATTTTCACATTTTGACAAAATCCCTAATGCATTTTAAATGGGGATTTTTCCAATTATTTACTTGTGGATTATACTCGAACGAGCGACTGCTCCCTCATGCCGTTTTGACCACGCGTTACCATTGCGAATATGAACTTCCTTGCAAATTTTTGTAAAGTTTGGAAATGCGGAAACTACCGAAATCGATTAAAATGTTCGAAAATTGTAAAAATGATAGTCACTTTTCAACACAATGTAATTAGGGAAATTAGTATCGCACATACAGTATAAAACTATCACCATAATCCGCATCACTTCACATTTCTTAATATTTGCTTTGCGCATAATTTGTATCTGGTAATTCAAACTTATTATAAATGCGCAGGTTAGATGATTCACTTCCGCCCTGTTAATCGTTCGCCAACAGACCGGCGAATTTGTCAGGCGGTCACGCACATTGAACATCAAAGAAAGCTGTGCCCGCTGTCAGCTATTCTATACAAGGGCCCAGCGGGCGGTACTGCTGGCCAGGGCACCTCGCCCGAGGGAGTCGTGCCTCCATCTATTTTAGCTCCATGTTCACTGTAATAATAGCGGGGATTCATGACCAGCGTCATAGACACAAGTTTGAGAGTAACGTTGTATGAAGTTTCAGATTGATATTATTTGTTTATGTCAAGATAGTACAATTTTTCCAAGAGTGACAGTTAAACATTACCACAACAAGGTGCAACCATTCTAGCCCTTTGATGAACTGATTTACACGAACTTGACCCGTTATTGACAGGTCTATGGAATGGATGTTAACAGAATGCGTTATCATTTATCTCCATGGGTTATAGGATATAATGTGTTTCTAGGGCATACAGTGAATATTATATTTTATGTTATAAAAAATATATAAACAATGGATTGGCTTAGAGAGTCAAATATAGCCTACAGTTTTTTTGAACTCATGAAGTTTGTTATTATTCACAGCACCCCATCAAGATTGAAACAGCCGTCTTACAATTCCAATGGTAATAATAATATAATACCAATGGTAATACCAATAATATACCATAATACCAGTGGTTATGAAATGATGATAGGTAGTTAGTTAGTGTGAAATCTTGACTCGGCAGTATTTAAAATTACTGTTCATTTCCAAAAAAATTAATAAAAAATACTATTGAGCATAATACATGACACACGCTGCAAAAAAGGCGCGAAGCTTGCATAAATGGCCGACTGTTTGTACAAACCCGGATGAAATGGCGCCATCTATGCATCTCACGAAGTTCCGGGAGCGCCATCTGTACATTCTCATACCTATAAAGAGTTCTCCCCCCTCGTTCTGGATTGCCGCTACTCCGATCCAGTTGCTATCCACTTTGACCCCAAGTCATCAATAATACAGCATGGCTTCGGAATCGACCGTCTCTATCATTACGTAGTGTTAGCTAGTCCGCCGTATTTTCCTTTGATCTGTCATTTTGATGAATCGAAAATTGATTCGTGCGATGTTTCAAACCATGCGATTAATATATCTTTACGCACTTGAACATGTTTGGTTGTAAATTCCAGACAACGCCTATCTGCCAGTCCTGTAATTCGGCTTTTTCCTCGTCGCTCTTAAATATTTGCATCTTATACCGCTCCAGCCGGTGCTGGAGGTCGTGTGATCATATCAATCAAGATGTCCACATGAACAGCTGCAATACAAAACGTGGCTGGGATACAAATCAACACAGGATCACTTTTGGTCCTTGTGATATTTTAGAAATAGGCAGTCTGTAATATGCCTTTGATATCTTTTTGTCAGTAAGCCGGCATCTTATTTCACAAGTCTTTTTATGTTGCGTTCAATTGCCTGTACATGGGCGCAAATTGGGATCTCGAAGCTTGCCCTCTGTACAAATCATTGTGAATGTAGTTTTGAGACTGGTAAATATGTTGTAGAATGAAGCGCTTGGACGGCGCTGGGGCTCGCAGTTGTGTTCTAGATAAGAAAATGGCGGATTCCACGATAACCTAGTCCACTTTTCCGTCAAATTCTCCGTCCAACCGAAAAATGACATTAGCAACGTTCAAAATACAAAAAAACTAACTCCTTGTCATGTACATGTTTGCTAAACCCACCAAGGTTGTGTAATCATTTTACCCTGTAGAGAGAAAGTCTTATCTGGTATATTTCTTGTCTGCAGTTTAATGGAGAGACAGAAATGTAAATGTTGCTAATGTCACTTGTTCTAATGTCATATTTCCGTCATATTTTTTTTACAATAATCACCACAAATCAAATGTCAAGTAAATTAATCAAAAAAAGATTTACAGTGATACTAGCTTGACCTTATTAAATAATATGTACCATTGCCAGTGTGTTAAATACCAATACATGGATACTATGAGCACTTGAAGAACGTTGCTAATGTCATTTCCGTCCAACTCCCGTGACGGAAATGACATAGCAAAATTTTGAAAAGACCCAGTACAGCATGGATGATGTCATACACTGACAAGGGTACAGATACATCAATACAATTGGCCTAATTCCACTGAGCATATGCAAGTGCTTGTCTTACAAGAAATTTCTTGTAAATATACGAAATGGATTTTGACGGAAAACTGACATAGGTAACAAACATGTTGCAGATGTCATTTTTGTTTTGTCCCGCTAAATTGAAAACTGTACATGTAATTCATAGGGGTTCCTGTTTATTTTCATCTTATGCAATTCATTGACATGTTTAAGATAGTAAGATACAGGGCACATTGTTTGTTAACGATATTTTTGAATTTATAGGTGTTGCAAATGTCATGTTCCGTCAATGATTGACGGAAATGTGTGTTAGTACACTAGGTTATCGTGGAATCTGCCACATGCATTACCGGTATGTTAATACAGCCCTGGTTTGGGCCGTTTTTCTATAAAACGGTCACATATAATTCATCATTTTCCATTGATCCAGATGGCTTGATAGGCTTATTGCATCGTCGTTCTATAATATGTTATATAATACCGCTCAAGCCGGTGCTAGGGGCCGTGTGGTCATATCAATCAGGATGTCCACATGAACATCTACAATGAAAACTTGACTGGGATACAATTCATGACAGGATTAACTTTGATTTTTTTTGGACATGTACAGTCCATATAATTGCCTGTGGGACTTCTTGTCAGTACGCCAGCATCTTTTACCACCACTATATGTTGCATTGAACTGAACAGGTGAAAATTTCAAATGAAACCGATACGTGATAAAAGTATACAATTGTAAATACAGGGGCTCGTTACCGTTGGTTACTTTCAGGGTAAATTGGCGGCGGACGGGGGGGGGGGAGTTCGTGGGAAAGGAAAGAACTCCCCGACCCCCTTCCAATAAGTCTAATTAACCAATTAAATTAATTTACTCCGCCATCCACTTGTCCCCCAATAATCCAGATTAACCAATTAACAATGGTAAGGAGCCTCTGTGTAAACATTTCCAAAACAAGTCGTCAACCAATCTAGTTACATTATAAAAAAAATCATAGATAAACACATTGGAACCAATAAAATATACTGAAACCAAGACCAGGATTATATGATAGAAAAACTTTACCATAATGAGTAAGTTTCACAGTCGAAGGTATTCTGCAGCTTTCGTTGAAAAAATGATTTATACGGAACCATAGACGGGACATGGTTTTTTCAAATCTATTTCGGGAACCGAGGTAAATGTCCAATGAGAATGCCGAAAAAGCGTATCCCGATGATAATCCACCAACGAAAAACGCAGAATTATCTTGGACTTCGAGATAATAGTCCAATGAAATTTCAGGATTATCTCCAAGATGACAGTTGTGACTGCAACACAAAACAGCTCGGCGTTCAACTCGAGGTTTTGTCAGGCGGGTCCTTGAATACTATTGGCTAGCCGCATACTTACGAGGCGCCGTTTGTCGCTTTCTGATTTAATATAATTATTTATAATTTTTTGGTATTTATCAGTCAGATATATAAATCTGCTAAACATAGAAATTTAAATAAAGGTGGATATATATCCTTTAAATCATATATCAGCGAAAATAATTCGTGTAACTATTGCTAGATATATATATCTTTAGCTATGTTATTTTCTGGATATAAATTTCTCCAATCTATATATATATATATATCCTCGATCAACGATCTCGTCTTTATATTACAAGCGTCTAGTCAGTCATTCATAATTCAGCCGTCGTCCATTAAAGAATATCCGCGTGCATAATCCAAAGACCTTTCCATATAACAGTATCATATAACGTTGATTAAAATCGTCACATTTAACACAGGATCTAGCAAATGCTACTAGGTGAGATAAGTATACGCCATATGCAGGTCCCACTGGAATATTACTGTCCAGAAAGGGATAGTTTACGATGTCGAAATTGTAATCATCTCTTTTGTCATAACGTCGACGAGAGAGAATGCCCGCTTCATTTTTATAGAGATATAGATCTAAATATGATGTGCCTATATGGCTATCTGTGAAGGTGGATATATATCTTTTACTGCATCATTTATATAGCGATTATCCACAGCGAGAAGATCATCTGTATAGCGTTTGGTGAATGAGAAGGAACGGGCTTTGAATGGACCGGTTTTTGAAAGCGCATGCATATAGTCATATTCATAAGAGAACAGATATAGGTCAGCCCACAGGGGTGCACAATTAGAAGCCATTGGAATACCTATATGCTGCTGATATATTGTGTTGCCAAATTTCACATAGATATTTTTAATGAGAAATTCAAGCAACACTATAAACAAAGAAACATCCCATGAATGATATCTCTTGTATGTACATGTTGTAGAGCTAACAATGGTTTATGGCTTCCGACATTAATATATCTACGATCAGTTTATTTGAACACAGATACTTTTAATGAACTTAGACGGTCAATAAGGTCCTGGTGAGGGGTTAGTAGTATACAAAGAGCAGATACAGGTCTATTGACCTCAGAAATTTGCATATGACCTCTGTGACGTCACGCGACAGCCAATCAGAAGCGAGTATTGTGTCACATGGGGTCATGTGTGGTGGTGGGTGGTGGGTTTAAGATGGCGGCTTGTGGTGGTGGGTGGTGGGTTTAAGATGGCGGCTTGTGGTGGTGGGTGGTGGGTTTATGATGGCGGCTTGTGGTGGTGGATGGTGGGTTTAAGATGGCGGCTTGTGGTGGTGGGTGGTGGGTTTAAGATGGCGGAATTGGGTTTAAGATGGCGGCTTGACATCATCCTTGGCTGTGTGCCAAGTATGGACGACTATAGTTCGGTTAACCTTTGACTTGTGTATTCCTCCGCGGGGATGAGGTCATGTCTGGCGGTGATGCGGTCGCCTCCGCGGAGAAAAAGTAGTCCCTAGATAAAATGGTCCGATGGGGTCGAGTGAGGTATCAAAGTGAAGCTTAGAGGAGGGGGTGGGGTTGAACTATACCGTTTAGGTGTATTGAGCTGCTCTATCTAATTTTTATCTATTTTTACATCTTTTCCAGCTGTCAACTGTTATGGTTAGGCCACAATGTTGCCATTTTCCCTCCCTACATTTAGCGTTCATAAAACATTCAAGCTAGTCTGGTGATAATAAAATTTAAAGATCACATGTCCAACACATACTCACATAATGAAAGCAAGAATCGAACTTGCGACCCTCGAGATGAAGGATACCCGTCCAGGTTTCATTTTTTTGAGGTGTACTGAAATGCTCTCTCTAATTTATGCCACGGTATCTATTTTTTACATCTAGGTTGAAGATTTATATCGACACTGCTACACACTTTTCGAGATGTGTTTTCACTTTCGATGAAAGCACAAAACAGTCTAAAATGAGTCTAAAAAAATTCACCTACGCTAATATTTTCTAGTGTTTTGTAGAATATAGATTCGCGTTCATTTCTATTTCGTCAAGAAAAATGTTTTGTAGAATATAGATTCGCGTTCATTTCTATTTCGTCAAGAAAAAATTTTCATCTCGAAAATTGGCAGATTGAAATGTTCTCTCTCTCTCTCTCATTTTATGCCACGGTATCTATTTTTACAGCTGTCAACTGTTATGGTTTGGTCACAATGTTGCCATTTTCTACCCTATATTTAGCGTCCACAAAAAGAAGAGTATATTACAGCAATTATGTTCAAGAAAAGACCCCGCTAGAAAATTGTCTTCAAATTGTCTGTTGTTGTGGGAGTATAAAAAAATCCTGGTCAACAGGGGCGCGTATATTTCGTGCGACGCTATGTTGCCAATGCATTGAATTTTGAATAGGTTGTCTGCATGGGTTTCAACGCAAGTATAGTACTAAAGTCTAGCTTACCTGATAAAAGAGTTTAGTCCAGATGTATACCTATATTCCATACTCCCGGGCGTTTGATGCATATCTGGGGGCTGTTTTTTTTCCTAGGTGGGTATAACACACCATGAAGCCTTCATCACGATGCATTCGTATCCTAAAAAATATGGGTATCACCACGAATCTCATTCCATATATATTTTTTCGAAATTCACAGATATTTCCATCGGTAAATCCGGTGTTCAGTATACCACATGGATGAAATGAACGCACTAAACTATGAAGCTAATGATTTTGGTCAGCGGCACACACATGCTCCCTGGTTTGGTGTCGACATCCCAGCGGTTTTCTGTTTCTTGGCTTGTCACGGATTTTTTCGAAATTCACAGATATTTCCATCGGTATAAATCCGGTCTTCAGTTTACCACATGGATGAAATGAAAACACTAAACTATCAAGCTAATGATTTCGGCCAACGGCACACACACGTTTCCTGGCTCTTCCTGGTGTCATGGTGTCGACACCCCAGCGGTTTTCTGTTTCTGGGGTGTGACGGTAGATGAATTTCTCCCCCCCATACACCCACGTGGGATAGGTGTGGCAAAACAGATGGTATTCAGCCAATGAACTATAAGAAAAAGATATGTGTGTGCATATTAATAAACCACGTTGGCTGTATAGGTCGTAGAAAATGAGCGCCTAAATAATGAACACATTTCATTACACTGTTGCGAATTGTTGCGAGTGCACGGGTGACTCAGTGCGTTTTCATATCCAGCTTTCACAGAATAGAATATCGGCTTATAAATTTGGGGTGGTGTGGGTAATTCGACAGTCTTCAAGGGCCCTCCTTCAAAGTCTGAAAGATTTTTCAGTTTGATGAAAACATTATTTTTCGGCTACAAATAAATAATGCGTGAATTCTGATAGAACGTGAAACAATGTTTTATTCAGGTGAACAATTACTATATATTACGTATACAAGGTAATTTCAATAATACAAACAAGTCAATTCAATTCTTGTTATTGCTCGACTCAATTTACCTGGATACTTAGCAATGAGAGTCCACTGATTTGTTTAGCTGTAGCTGAGTTCCTACATAAAGTGTCTATCTTCCGAAGTGACACCAGCAGTAAGCAAAACAAAATATAAACCATGGTACTTGTATATTACATGATATATTGTTTAGTGGTATGTATCTCGGGTATGGGGAGGGAGTCAGCAAAATTAGGGGTGGGCTGTTTTGATAGGTAATGTTGGAATTTTTGTAATGTTTTGATTGTTGACTCCTTGCGGGCGCTTTGATCAGCATAAATAAAGTTCTATTCTATTCTATTCTCTCACATATAGAGTATGGCAAATGCCATAATAATAACACAATAATATAAAAGACAATGGATACAGAGATAAAGCCTGTTACTGTGGCAATATCAATTTGTAAAGAAAGATAGAACTAAGTAGACTCAGCTAGGTTGGGCATTTATCTGGTCGTTCCTATATATATTATGTATGTACATCGCTATTTCACCATGTTCTGATGGAAGGTTGAACAGAATTTCTATATACTTTTCTTTGTCCATTGCTGATGTGACATTATCCTGTATTTGTAAGAGATCAGATAATGGTTTTCTTTTAATATAGAGACTAGCACATGCCAATAAAAAGCTGTTTTTCGTCTTCTAGGAGCATCTGCCTGGACTAGTGTAGCGTCAGCGGATTGTGGTGGTGGGTGGTGGGTTTAAGATGGCGGCTGGTGGTGGGTTTAAGATGGCGGATTGTGGTGGTGGGTGGTGGGTTTAAGATGGCGGCTGGTGGTGGTGGGTGGTGGGTTTAAGATGGCGGCTGGTGGTGGTGGGTGGTGGGTTTAAGATGGCGGCTGGTGGTGGTGGGTGGTGGGTTTAAGATGGCGAAAAAGTTTGTCCCGGAACTATAGCCTAGACAGGTCAGTACATGCTTTGATCACGTGATCGCCAGATGACCTTGAGACCCCTTAAATTTCATTGGTGAAATTTTTGAAAAAAGTACTGTGACAGAAATTGATGTGACGGAAATAATACTTCTATGAATAGGGCGAAAACTTATCTAAGATAATTTTTCTGTCATAATTAATTCTTGGTCGAGTATCAACTATTCAGATATTACGGAAAGTACTGTTGTTATAAGGTATTGTTTGTTATATATCAGACACGATCAGCTGATATATGTAAACAAACGATCTATATTTAGACCCTCACGTGATCTGCTACGTTGCAGCACGCGCTCTTTGATCCTGGCGTTCCGCCGCCGTACAAGAAGCTCAAATTGAGACGGAGAATTTCGTTACCATTACCAGTAAATTGTAAGTTTATTGCGGAAAGAATTTATATTGCATAAATTCCTGCGGGAAATAGGAAGTACACATATAAGAGAATATTGTCTTGACGTAAAAAGTTTGGACATTTCATATTTACGGAGATATGGATTTTTATAACTGAGCCGGTTTTTCGTGTAAACCATCGCAGCGAAAAGGGAAACGGCTGTCATCTTCGTTTTGCTATGTCACAAAAAGTGCTCGAATTACTTATTCCTAAATGATTTCATGACGAATCCAACTAAGGTTAGCAAGTATACATATTTTACGATATTGTCAATAACTGTGAGCACATAAGACGTTCTGGTTGATGAGATCTGAATTTTTGAAGTTTGGCAATTTTCTGACTTCGAGCTTCGAATACCCGCCGCCATATTTGTTGGAAGCCGGTTTTTCGTTTGTCATGATGGAAAATCATTAATTAATCATATTTTGAGATATATTTCTCAAGACAACCTTGTATTCATTGAAAATATAATTGTTCAGGCTTACATTGCTAATTCGGTTGCTGCCTTTGAGGTAATATTTTTCCTTAGATCGGCAGTTGTTTCCGCCCATGCGATGAGAAAATAGGCCTGATTTCGCACGTAGTTTTCGTGCACACGTCTCGCACAAGTTCTCGCAATAAGGCCTGTACGAAAATTTGAGAGCGGCCAACATGAGTTTGTGTGTGATAGAAGGATAGCTTACGTTTATTTCGCCTACATCCATTGAAATTCACACCGACATTATCGGTTTTGGCCAAGACACGGCCTCGGTGGAAACTGCGTTGTTGATATTTCGGTCATGACGTCATCATTTGTTCAAATTTACCGGGAACCCCCTTATATGGTTTTAGCAACAGTTACGTAGCGTAGGGTGGCATATATTATCTTTGGGTTGGCCTGGTTATTTTTTTAGCATGTTTTTTATCGTGGTAGTACCACGTTAATTCAAATGAACAAATGAATTATTCCAACCATACAACTCTGGTTGAAGTTAACATCTTTATAAAGCAACAACATGGTCGTGGCTCAATGGAAACGCATTGAGCTGTTGATCGAGAACACCTGGGTTCGAGTCCCACCTGCGCAGACTTTTTTCTCCCCTTATTATTTTTTATTTTATTATCTTGCAGGAAACAATTTGCGTCCAGTGTTGAAGCTGTCCTGGAACGCCGCTATGAGATTCTTTTGCATACCAGCTGATTGAAACAAACTACAATTTCTCAAATAATTTTCCCTATGTTTACATCGTTTGTACGCTATCATTTGTCAAATCATTTGAATACCTGCATTTGACAATAAAACGGAGAAAAAAATAAATAAATAAATAAATAAAAATAATAAATAAATAATAATAATAAAAAAAAAAATAAAAATCGGCGAGTAGTAGACGAAGGGAAAATTGGGAAGTACTGACCATGCCCCAGAATACTTCATATGCATATCACGGCCTTAAGGCCTATGTAAGATGTAATCTACTTCACAGTTTAGTAGTATAAAAAGCGCAAGTCCTATTGACCTTGCCCCTCCAAAGAAATAAAATCGGCTCTATTTTACAGGATATATACGCAGGTCACGTGGGTTGTGACGTCACTTCCGGGTTTTCACTAAAAACTACCTCCAAACATAGAAGAGTTCCAATTTTTCCCCTTAGACGTCCGTATGTTCATCCTCCAAACCCAGAAGAGTTCCAATGTTCAACCGCCGGGGTGTTTTCCGGCCCGCCCCGGCCCCGCAGCGCGCGCGGGGGTTCTCCGGAAGTGCGCGTCATCACCGGCAATGTGCGCGCGCGGATCAAAAGGTCACCTGTCAAACGGTCTCCCTTTCGGCAAGGTTCGGAGAATACATAGAACTTATAGTCATAATCTATACGTGTTGGACGAGTCTCTTCACTCACCGTATACACGCACCTCAATGAAATGCCCGCTCCAAACCTAGACCAAATACACGTACTTGGTCTGTGGGCTGATTTCATTGGCTCTCTATTTTTTACTATAGTGCGCTTGCATTCTAACCTTGGTGGGTGATATTTTGGCCCCATCCTACACCACTGATTTCAGTTTGACTGAATCTTCAGATGCATTATGAATAAAACACACAAGACAGGGGTTTTTTTTTTTTGGTGAGATCTCATTTTTTTTATTCAGTGAACAACAACAACGTGAGAACAACCACGTGAAAACTGAAGCCCAGAACACGGGGCTTGTAATTAATTCAAGCCCAGAACAGCGGGCGTATGTACATTGAAAGAATTCAAGCCCAGAACGGGACTTGTACATTGAAATGATGGGCGGCCCAGTCATAGACGAGTACATCTCGGTCCTAGGCCTTGGGGTACTCGTCAAACATGTGGACGATGGTAGATAAGGGTCTTCCCCGGCATCGATGGTACAGGTAAAACAAGCAATATTGTCCGCCCACCATACTGTCCAGGCTTTGCAACGTTTTAGTATTCCAACACCACGTCTCTGTGCCTTGATCCATGAAGTCTGTTAAATCGGGATGGAGGGGTAGGCCGTATGGGTCAAAGTATTCGCCCTGCTCTTCTGTCAAGTACACGGCCACCCAGTGTTCACCGGGCCGATCCATCGGGTCTGTATTCAGGACATAAGCAGCCGGATACACACGGTCTAATGGGAACACATCTCGGACGAACACCCCTTGAAAGACCCTACGTGTTCCTGGGTCAGTCTCCAGCACGGTGGTTATCTGGTCTGTATCCATGTTAGGTGGCGAAGTCACACAGCACGTTACGGCTTTTATCGATTTGAATGATGTTGTCAAACTCAGCGTAGCAGATCACATTGATGGTTTTCGGTAAAGGTGTCCCGAAATGCAGTTCCAAGCGTAAGTTGCCTTTCTTGACGAGACTCAGTTGATGATCGTTGTCTAAGGTGGGAGTCAGATCGAAACAGAACAATGTGTATCCTTTGCCGAAATCGTCTCGACTGATCATATTTCCCTCGTCTTGGTTGATTTGGCCGGTTGCTGTGAAGAGGTTCAGATAGCTCCGGATGTAATTGTCCGTTCCAAAGTTAGGTTGTAAGGGGCGTGCCGATACCTGTTGGCCATCCACATGCAGGGCCACGAAATTGATGTTGAACGCTTTTAGGTTGAACGGATTCCTCGAGAGAGTCCCATTATAACTGACGTTCTCCACACAAGCTAGGGTTAAACGCTTGGGCAAATCCCCCAGGAACAGGTTTTCTTGATTGACAATCATATTGCCTTTAGGAACGGAAAAGACCTTGGTCTGTACTCGTCGAATGGGGTACTGGGCTGGTTTTTTTCTCCAAGGCTCTGATGTGCCCCAACTGTACACCTGGGCTGGGTTTCACTTTGCGTACAAACAGACTTGCCTCTTGGATGACAATGTTATACTCGAGGTCCTCATTCGGGGCCATCAAGGCAAACGCAGGCGTTGCGCGCACTAGTCGTATTTTGACAGGTACTCCATTCAAGAGGTATCGGTCCTGCATGAATAAGTCCGCATGCAGACGTCCCATCATATCGACCGATTGACTCTCTGCTGTGAAATCCACTCTCTCCGTATAGCCGGCATTATCAGGACTCGCTTCCATGTTGCCTGGGGTATCTCGGTAGAACAACGGGGCTGTCAAATACGACTTTTTAGCGTCACGCCCGTAGGATAACAGTGTTTCGATGTAGGCTCGGTACAAGTAGATGGACGGACACCGGACGAATGCACGCACACACACCAAAACCTGATCAAATGAGGGGGCTATCCCACTGAAGCTTCCATACAAGTTTGATGAAATTCCGTCCAGTAGTTCTCAAAATATCTTGCAGACAAGGCCTGTATATGCATGTACAAGTAGATGGACGGACGGACGGACACCGGACACGGATGAATGCACGCACACACACACCAAACCCTAATCAAATGAGGGGGCTATCCCACTGAAGCTTACATATAAGTTTGGTGAAATTCCGTCCAGTAGTTCTCAAGATATCTTGCAGACAAGGCCTGTATATACATGTACAAGTAGATGGACGGACGGATACCGGACACGGATGGATGCACGCACACACACCACACACACTGTTTGCAGTTCTATGGTACTGACTGAGAACAGTTTTCTACAATTACAAAATACTTATTAAAATAAGATATCTTGTTCCAATCTAAGGCACGAAACATTTAAGCCTATATGCAAAATAGCCTTCATCAACAAAACCATGGCATCGCAAGAAGAATCTCCCCCGACAGAAGACTCCCCAATCCACACTCGCTCTGCAAACATGCCAGCCCCTCAACTGCAGAAACCCGCCAAATCCAGACCAGCAAAACCGATACAAAGAAGAGGAGGCAAAGGATCAGAAGACGACCCCCAACTCTACCAAGACCCAAGAGACGATATTCTCCTAATTGAGATCAGAGATGTTAAGGCTACACTAGCCACCATGGGGAACACTCTTGGACAAATGTCCAAATGCATGCAGGAACTCCAAACCTCATTTGATGTGATGAAATCACTGACAGAAAAGAATATTCACTGTGCAACAAAGATGCTTCCCGGAACACCTCAGCTCCCAGTGAACCCGAAGGTCCCTCCACAAACCATCACGGGCAAGAAACAAGTTGAAACCACCACGGGGCTATCCGGAGCATCTCTTATTAATTCTGGCAAGAACCCAGATTTTTAACTGAGTCAAGTTGAAATGTGTTCATACACACATGCACACATACATATGTCTGTGTACCACATGTACACATACGCACATATGCCTCAGCATTAGCAAATGGTTATATGTACATGCAAAATGGTACAAATTGTTTAGACAGACTTTTGTTACATATAATAGACGAATACTGACAGATGCATGTATGATTGCAGAGCTGCAGATTAAGTCATTTTTACTAAGATAAACATGATAGGCCAGTATACTATAATTGAACAGAATACATGACACACGCTGCAAAAAGGCGCGAAGCTTGCATAAATGGCCGACTGCTTTTGCTTTACAAACCCGGATGGAATGGCGCCATCTATGCACCTCGAGAAGTTCCAGGAGCGCCATCTGTATATTCTCATACCCATAAAGAGTTCCCCCCTTGTTCTGGATTGCCGCTACAGTTGTTATTCACTTTGACCGGAAGTTACCGTACCGTCTTTATAAGTACGTAGAGTTAGCTAGCCCGCCGTATTCTCCTTTGATCTTTTGTTTTAATAAATCGAAAATAGCATAGATTCAAATAGTTTATTGGTAACTCCGCTCCCCAGAAATCGAGTCGTGCGATTATTTTCATATATGTTTACGCACTTGAACACTTGGTTGTAAATTCCAGACGACTATCTGCCAGTCCTATAATTCGGCTATTTTATCTTCACTCTTAAATATTTGTATCTTATACCGCTTCAGCCGGAGCTAGAGGTCGTGTGATCATACCTTTCAATATGTCCACATGAACAGCTACAATATAAAACGTGGCTGGGATACAAATCATTATACAGGACCACTTTTGGTCCTTGTGATATTTTAGAAATAGGCAATCAGTAAATATGCCTGTGAAGTCTTTTTGTCAGTACTGCGGCATGTTCTTTCACCACTCCTTTTATGTTGCGTTTAATTGCCTGTATATGGTGAGATTCTGCTGACGCACGTTCAAGGGTTGCGTCCTCGAAGCTTGCCCTCTGTACAAATCACTGAGTGTAGGTTTGAGACTGGTAAATATGTCGAAGAATGAAGCGCTTGGCGGGCCTCACAGTTGTGTTCTAGATAAGAACATGCATTATATTAATACAGCCCTGGTTTGGACCATTTTTCTATAAAATGGTCACATATAATTCATCATTTTCCATTGATCCAGATGACTCGATAGGCCTATTGCATCGTCATCTTTAATATTTTATATAATACCGTTCAAGCCGGTGTTAGGGGGCCGTGTGGCCATACCAATCAGGATGTCCACATGAACATCTACAATAAAAACTTGACTGGGATACAATTCATGACAGCATTAATTTTGATTTTTTTGGAGATATGTAGTCCGTATAATGAACTATGGGGTCATATGACTTCTTGTCAGTACGCCAGCATCTTTCTTCACCACTATATGTTGCATTGAATTGAAGAGGTGAAGATTTCAAATGAAACCAACGAGTGATAAAAGTATACAGTTGTAAACACAGAGGCTCGTTACCGTTGGTTACTTTCAGCGTAAATTGGCAGAGGGGGCAGTTCCGGGGAGTAAAGGAGAGAGAGAGAGAGAATTCAGGTTTAATATCGCGTTCAGCAATATTTCAGCTATAGCGACGGTCAAACAAAATTCCAAGTACTCAAGCCAATAACTTAGAGAAATAAATTTTGATGTCGCGTTCAGAAATGTTTCAGCTATATAGCGACGTTCAAACAAAATTCTAAGATTTATATCGATCACTCGTTCGTAATACAGATCGCATCAGGCTATTTATAGGGATGGTTCTAAAGAAAGTGAGAGAGTAGCAAGTGCTACTATCTTTAGTTCCAACACTAAAACGAGTCGACTACCAGGTAAAAGTTCGATATTCCCTGCAGAAGCAAAAGCCATATTGTCGGCTTTAGAAGGTATTGGGTCCACTAAAAGGAAAAAATAAATCATATTCTCAGATTCACTGTCATGCCTCCAAGCGATCAAAAGTGGAACTTCGACTCACCCCACTGTCTTGAGTATTCTACAACTACATGACTGTGGATTTGATCAACAGATTGATATTGTGTTTTGTTGGATGCCTAGTCACGTGGCATCAAATGTGCCCTAGATGATGAGGTAGATCCTGTTGGAATCCCATATAGCGATTTCAGACCCTCTATCTGTAATTATGTGAGGCGGCTGTTTCGGTCTTTATGGAATGCTGTTAATAATAACAAACTTCATGAGTTCAAAAAACTCTTAGGCTATACTCATCTGAACAGCCAGAAACGTTTCGATCAAACCATGGCGATGTAGAATCGGCCGTACACGATTAGCTAACAAACATTTACTAAAAAAGGAGCCAGTCCCAAGGTGTATTCCATGCCATGAAGATCTCACGGTGAAACATATTCTTATAGAATGGATAGATTTTAAGATTTTAAGAGATGCTTTTTATCGAGCGACTACTTTGGAAGACTTTTAGTCGAGTGATGGAGGATGGCATCTTGGGTCATTTGAGAGACGCAGTCTGTTCTCTCGATGGAGGCCCAGGCGCATGTCGGCTGTACGTTACGAAAGCACGAGACGACTAATTAATGATTATCTGCAGGCCATGGAGATGTTCGAGTTACGAACAGGCATAGCGTTGAGGGAAGGGAGACGCTATGAATCTTAGCTAATGCCAACGTGACTAGGCGGCAACCAATTGCAACAGAACACAATATCAATCTGTTGATCATGTAGTTGTAGAATATTCAAGATGAGTCGAAGTTCCACTTTTAATCGCTTGGAGGCATGACAGTGAATCTGAGAATATGACATACCGGTATTTAAGAGTGATGAGCCAAATTGATTAGATGTAGTGTCCAATACGGTTCGGTGAGATTCCAAAATTGGTAAGGTCTTGAAATATAGGTAAAGGTGAATGAGAGTGATTCCCTGGATCAGTTAAGTCCGATTGTTTTCCAATACGTGCGTTGAAATCTCCACCAATTAATATATCACCTTTAGTTGAATAGATATTAACCTCTTGTTCAAGTTGAAGAGAAGGATCAAAATTGTTTTTGTGCCAAAAGGTGAATTTTCTGGAGGAATATATATGGGACAGATATAAAGATCTTTGTCCAAATGGAGTTTGTTTTTGTTCAGTTTCACCCATATGGAATGGCCTTTGTGTTGCTTGATAATTTCTATGCTATCATGTAGATAAGTAACCCAGAAACTCTGGCTGTGATAGGTGAATATATATAAGGGGGCGTGGCATTCCTATCCGATTCAGCAATCTGTACTGCAGTTGGCACAATTCTCACAAAAGAAAAAAAAGGCCTGAAATCCCTACTTACAGACAAGGCCTGTCTATACATGTATAAGTAGATGGACAGGCAGACAGACAACATACCCAGACGAACGCATGCATGATGCATGCATACCGAAACCTAACCAGATGAGCCCATTGCAATGAAGCTTCCACCCAAGTTTGGCGAAATTCCATGGGGTAGTTCTCCAGATATCTTGCAGACAAGGTCTGTATATACATGAACACGGACGATGGACATGGATAAATGCACACACACACCAAACCTAATCAAATGAGGGGGCTATCCCAATGAACCTTCCATCCAAATTTGGTGAAATTCTGTCCAGTAGTTCTTCAGATATCTTGCAGAAAGGGCCCATATACGTATACATGTACAAGTACATGGACAGACGGACGGACACCGAACATGGACGAATGCACACACAAATCAAAACCTAATCAGATGAGAGGGCTATCCCAATAAAGCTTCCATCCAAGTTTGGTGAACTTCCGTCCAGTAGTTCTCCAGATATCTTGCAGACAAGGCCTGTATATACATGTACAAGTAAGTAGTATACAAAGCGTCAATTGAGTCGCATTGACCTCAGAAATTTGCATATGACCTTTGTGACGTCACGCGTCAGCCAATCAGAGGCGAGTATTGTGGTCACGTGGTGTATGGTGGATGGTGGGAGGTGGGTTTAAGATGGCGGCGTGGGTGGATGGTGGGAGGTGGGTTTAAGATGGCGGCGTGGGTGGATGGTGGGAGGTGGGTTTAAGATGGCGGCGTGGGTGGATGGTGGGAGGTGGGTTTAAGAGGGCGGCGTGGGTGGATGGTGGGAGGTGGGTTTAAGATGGCGGCGTGGGTGGATGGTGGGAGGTGGGTTTAAGATGGCGGCGTGGGTGGATGGTGGGAGGTGGGTTTAAGATGGCGGCGTGGGTGGATGGTGGGAGGTGGGTTTAAGATGGCGGCGTGGGTGGATGGTGGGAGGGGGGTTTAAGATGGCGGCGTGGGTGGATGGTGGGAGGTGGGTTTAAGATGGCGGCGTGGGTGGATGGTGGGAGGTGGGTTTAAGATGGCGGCGTGGGTGGATGGTGGGAGGTGGGTTTAAGATGGCAGCGTGGGTGGATGGTGGGAGGTGGGTTTAAGATGGCGGCGTGGGTGGATGGTGGGAGGTGGGTTTAAGATGGCGGCGTGGGTGGATGGTGGGAGGTGGGTTTAAGATGGCGGCGTGGGTGGATGGTGGGAGGTGGGTTTAAGATGGCGGCGTAAGGTGGATGGTGGGAGGTGGGTTTAAGATGGCGGCGTGGGTGGATGGTCGGAGGTGGGTTTAAGATGGCGGCGTGGGTGGATGGTGGGAGGTGGGTTTAAGATGGCGGCGTGGGTGGATGGTGGGAAGTGGGTTTAAGATGGCGACGTGGGTGGATGGTGGGAGGTGGGTTTAAGATGGCGGCTGGTGGGTGGATGGTGGGAGGTGGGTTTAAGATGGCGGCGTGGGTGGATGGTGGGAGGTGGGTTTAAGATGGCGGCGTGGGTGGATGGTGGGAGGTGGGTTTAAGATGGCGGCGTGGGTGGATGGTGGGAGGTGGGTTTAAGATGGCGGCGTGGGTGGATGGTGGGAGGTGGGTTTAAAATGGCGGCTGGTGGGTGGATGGTGGGAGGTGGGTTTAAGATGGCGGCATGGGTGGATGGTGGGAGGTGGGTTTAAGATGGCGGCGTGGGTGGATGGTGGGAGGTGGGTTTAAGATGGCGGCTGGTGGGTGGATGGTGGGAGGTGGGTTTAAGATGGCGGCGTGGGTGGATGGTAGGAGGTGGGTTTAAGATGGCGGCCGGTGTGAGTGAGTGCAAGAATGTATTCATCCGCGGTCATGTCTGGCGGTGATTCGGTCGCGGGAAAAACCTTCCGCGGAAAAAAAGTAGTCCCTAGATAAAATGGTGCGATGGGGTCGAGTGAGGTATCCAAGTGAAGCTTAGGGGAGGGGGCATCTAATGGGCTGGGGGTGGGGTTGACATATCGGCCTTCTGCGCATGCGAGGTGGCCGAGGTGTATGAAAATAGCCTGCGCGGAGTATTATACAATCGGATAGCTGTTGTCACCGAAAGCGACATTCATGGCGGATTGTAGACGGGAAATAGGAAGTACACATATAAGAGAATATTGTTTTGACGTAAAAAGTTTGAACATTTCATATTTACTGAGATATGGATGTTTATAGTGGAGCCGGTTTTTCGTGTAAACCATCGCAGAGTATAGGGAAACGGCTGTCATCTTCGTTTTGCTATGTCACAAAAAGTGCTCGAATTACTTATTTCTAAATGATTTCATGACGAATCCAACTAAGGTTAGGAAGTATATATATCTTACGATATTGTCATGAACTGCCAGCACATAAGACGTTCTGGTTGATGAGATCTGAATTTTTGAAGTTTGGCAATTTTCTGACTTCGAGCTTCGAATACCCGCCGCCATATTTGTTGGAAGCCGGTGTTCCTGTGTAGTTTTGTTAAAAAAGGCGGCATGCGGAAAAACCCCAGACAAACAAGTCTATACACGTCCAAAGGTCACGCCTCATTCACCCACACCCCCATATAGTCCCACGCGGAGCGAATTGGTGAAATTTTTGAAAAAGTACTGTGACAGAAATTGATGTGACGGAAATAATACTTCTATGAATAGGGCGAAAATTTATCTGAGATAATTTTTCTGTCATAATTAATTCTTGGTCGAGTATCAACTATTCAGATATTACGGAAAGTACTGTTGTTATAAGGTATTCTTTGTTATATATCAGACACGATCAGCTGATATTTGTAAACAAACGATCTATATTTAGACCCTCACGTGATCTGTTACGTCGCAGCACGCGCTCTTTGATCTTGACGTTCCGCCGCCGTACAGGAAGCTCAAATTGAGACGGAGAATTTCGTTACCATTACCAGTAAATTGTAAGTTTATTGCGGAAAGAATTGATATTGCATAAATTCCTGCGGGAAATAGGAAGTACACATAGAAGAGAATATTGTCTTGACGTAAAAAGTTTGGACATTTCATATTTACGGAGATATGGATTTTTATAACTGAGCCGGTTTTTCGTGTAAACCATCGCAGCGAAAAGGGAAACGGCTGTCATTTTCGTTTTGCTATGTCACAAAAAGTGCTCGAATTACTTATTTCTAAATTATTTCATGACGAATCCAACTAAGGTTAGCAAGTATACATATTTTACGATATAGTCAATAACTGTCAGCACATAAGACGTTCTGGTTGATGAGATCTGAATTTTTAAAATACAACTGTCAGCGTGAAACATAGCCCGAAAACATCGGCTAAGGGGTCTATTTTTTTTTTTATTATTGTTGTTGCTGACCCCTTTAGCCCGAATCACATATACAGACCGAAAAGGAAAAAAATAAATAAGACGTCAGTCGCTCGAGATCTTCAACTGCACACGGCGTGGGGAATTGAGACAAAGGCACGAAAAACATTTTATCGAATAAATAATATGATTTGACATCTCCAGAACTTTGATAATCAACTAATGACTCATTCCGTTAGACGAAATCTTCTTCCAAACTCTAATTTTGTCATCTAACTCGTCAAGTTGCCGCCATTTTCAGTCTCGTTGAGAAACGAGATTTCCAACGCGATTGACCTTTCTGACCACGTGACTCGTCCATTTCACCATAGTCAGATCAGAAAGGTCACGATACTAGTGCGCACGCGCGGTCAAGTCTCGTTGAGCTGTAATCTGAGGAAATGGCGGTAAACATCGAAATCGAGCGTTTATTGTGTTTTCTTCGTCGTCACTAATTTTTTGGAGTCCCAAACAGTCATTAGAGATGGTACATGGTGAAAGAAGCTCAGGTCGGTCAAACTGTATCAAATTGGCATATTTTTTCTCTCCCGTTTCGTTATTTTCGTCAGCGAAAAGTTGCTCTTCGCCAGTCAAATTTTTATCGCTAAAATTTAACCTAGGTGCGATCTCGGCTGTGATAGGAATGCCACGCCCCCTTACCCTAAATTTACCTATCACACCCAGAGTTTCTGGGTCACGTGAAACACTGTGTTCAATGGAACGGGGCGGGGAAAATTTTATTTTTCTAGTTTGGCAGATCGTATTTTACAAAACACGGGGAACCCGCTCCACAGACATTTTACACCAAATAGTTCAACTCATGGACACCAATATACATATATTGCGACCAGTCTATGATGCAGTGCCACCCCAGTGTCGAGCATTTATCGTCCAGTTTGCACCAGCAAAAGAAAAATTACGAACTTTCATCGAACGTCATCGGTGGGGACCTTCATGTGGTCTTCCGCGGTATATGAAGCGCTTACATATGAATGAATGAATTAGTTTGATATAATTTTGTTGGGTATGAATGGTTTAAAAGAGTGGAAATATTCCGTACAGGTCTGTTTTATGTAACAAACGCTAAGTAAAATGGCTACCCAAGGGCAATTGGTACAATTCCCCGGATAATCGCGCCAGCCAAACCACAGCCCCATCTAGACGCTTTGATGCAAGGGAGACAACTCTGTCTATCCCAATTCCTCTCATTCGCGCATTTCTATCTTTTTTGCGTGTATAGGGTGGTGGTCATTTGTTTATGCATTTTACTTTGGGCTGTGAGATTGTAGAATACGCTGGGGAAAAGCTATGAAATTTGTTTTTACGTATCGGGTAGGTCTGTATATAACCCCATAGGTCTACTGGCTCAGTGCATAGGTGCATATTGGGTGGACATGTTGGAGTCTAGGTGGAGCACTAGTGGCCCGATTGGGTAGAGTGAGGTCTTATTTTAAAGCTCTCGAGGAAATAAATAAATAAATAAATAAATAATTAAATAAATAAATAATAAAAAAAATCAAAAAAATCGGCGAGTAGTAGACGAAGGGAAAATTGGGAAGTACTGACCATGCCCCAGAATACTTCATATGCATATCACGGCCTTAAGGCCTATGTAAGATGTAATCTACTTCACAGTTTAGTAGTATAAAAAGCGCAAGTCCTATTGACCTTGCCCCTTCCAAAGAAATAAAATCGGCTCTATTTTACAGGAGTATATACGCAGGTCACGTGGGTTGTCACGTCACTTCCGGGTTTTCACTAAACACTACCTCCAAACATAGAAGAGTTCCAATTTTTTCCCTTAGACGTCCGTATGTTCATCCTCCAAACCCACAAGAGTTCCAATGTTCAACCGCCGGGGTGTTTTCCCGCCCCGCCCCAGCGCGCGCGCGCGTCATCCCGCGTCATCCCCGGCAGTGCGCGCGCGCGACGCGGGTCAAAAGGTCAAAGGGTCACCTCCAGGTCAGACGGTCCAATGTCCAATGAGACAATGTTGCGGCATCGCTATAGTCAGAGCTTGAGCACAAAAAAGGGGATTCTAGATGAACCTGGGAAAGATGGGCAGTTCCATTTGGACCAATCAGCGGTCGAGAAAAAGAGCCAATCAGCGGTCGAGAAAAAGAACCAATCAGCGATCGAACAATCAGCCAATCGAATTGGGGTACTCACGGTGTGCTTTCGCTGACGTCCGCGCCTACATCTGGGTTCTTGTACACCCGGGTAATGTTTTTCTGGACATGGATGGGTTACCTTTGGCTCCATTCTAGGCCACTGATTGGCTAATACGGTGTTCAAAGCCACTTTCATGCATTATGCTCATAGAACTTATAGTCATAATCTATACGTGTTGGACGAGTCTCTTCACTCACCGTATACACGTACCTCAATGAAATGCCCGCTCCAAACCTAGACCAAAGACACGTACTTGGTCTGTAGGCTGATTTCATTGGCTCTCTATTTTTACTATAGTGCTCTTGCATTCTAACCTTGATGGGTTACCTAGAACTTATAGTCATCAACATAATCTATACGTGTTGGACGAGTCTTTTCACTCACCGTATACACGTACCTCAATGAAATGCCCGCTCCAAACCTAGACCAAAAACACGTACTTGGTCTGTAGGCTGATTTCATTGGCTCTCTATTTTTTACTATAGTGCTCTTGCATTCTAAACTTGATGGGTTACATTTTGGCCCCATCCTACACCACTGATTTCAGTTTGACTGAATCTCCACATTGGGCATTGATGCATTAGGAATAAAACACACAAGACAGGGTTTTTTGGTGAGATCTCATTTTTTTTTTTATTCAGTGAACAACAACAACGTGAGAACAACCACGTGAAAACTGAAGCCCCCAGAACAAGGGGCTTGTAATTAACTGAAGCCCAGAACAAGGGGCTTGTAATTAACTGAAGCCCAGAACAAGGGGCTTGTACATTGAAGCCCAGAACAAGGGGCTTGTAAACTTAAGCCCAGAACAAGGGGCTTGTCATTAACTTAAGCCCAGAACGGGGCTTGTACATTGAAATGATGGGCGGCCCAGTCATAGACGAGTACATCGCGGTCCTCGGCCTGGGGTACTCGTCAAACATCTGTACGATGGTAGATAAGGGTCTTCCCCGGCATCGATGGTACAGGTAAAACAAGCAATATTGTCCGCACACGCCACTGGTCAGGCTTTGCAACGTTTGACTGTTCCAACACCACGTCTCTGTGCCTTGATCCATGAAGTCTGTTAAATCGGGATGGAGGGTGGCAGGCCGTACGGGTCAAAGTATTCGCCCTGCTGTTCTGTCAAGTACACGGCCACCCAGTGTTCACCGGGTCGATCCATCGGGTCCGTGTTGAGAACGTAAGCAGCCGGATACATACGGTCTAATGGAAACACATCTCGGGCGAACACCCCTTGAAAGACCCTACGTGTCTCTGGGTCATTCTCCAGCACGGTGGTTATCTGGTCTGTATCCATGTTAGGTGGAGAAGTCACACAGGACGTTGCGCGCCTTGTCCACTTGAATGATGTTGTCAAACTCGGCGTAGCAGATCACATTGACGGTGGTCGCCAGGGCTCGTGCAAAGTGGATTTCCAACCGTAAGTTGCCTTGCTTGGCCAGGGCCAGCTGATGGTCGTTCTCTAAGGTGGGGGTCAGATCGAAACAGAACAACGTGTATCCGTTCGCGTAGTCCTCCCGACTGATCATATTCCCTTCGTCCTGGTTTATTTGACCGGTGGCTGTAAACAGGCTCTGATAGGCTCGAATGAAATTCCTCCGCCCAAAGCTCGGTGTTAAGGCCGTGGCTGGCACCTGTTGTCCATCCACATGCAGGGCCACAAAATTGATGCCGAAATGTTGAAAGTCAAACGGATTCTCTGGGTAGGCTCCGCTGAAACTGGTATTTTCCACACAGGCCAGGATCAATCGCTTGGGTAGTTCCCCCAGGAACAGGTTTTCTTTGTTGGCGCCCATATTTCCAGCAGGCACAGAGAACACTTTGGTTTGCACACGTCGGATAGGGTACTGGGCTGGTTTTGTTTCCAAGGCTTTCATGTGTCCCAATTGAACGGCTGGATTCGGTTTCACTTTTCGGACATACAGGACTGCGTCTTGGATGACAATCTTATAGTCCGCTGCATGCCCCTCTACGTTAGTGGCCATCAAGACGAAGGTCGGAGGCGCCCGTATCAGTCGGATTTTGATGGTGATCTTGTTCAAGAGGTACCGGTCTTGCATGAACATGTCTGCATGCAGTCGACCCATCATATCCACCGAGGCACTGTTCGCAGTGAAAGCCTTCCGTTTGTTATATCCCCCATTGTCCGCCGTGTCCATGTGCTCGGGCGTGTCCTTGTAGAATAAAGCGGTTGTCAGCTGAGATTTTTTAGCCTCTCGGCCATACGACAACAGTGTCTCGATGTAGGCTCGATAGGGGTACGTGTTGGTGGAGTCACTGATGAGTTTGTCGCTGAGAAAAATATCCACCTGCTGAAACATCGAGTGCAGCCAGAGATTCGTCGGGCCCACCGTTGCTTGGTCAGCGATTCTGGTGCCAGCTCCATTGACCACCTTGGCTTTCACATACAAGTAGGTATGGGCTAAATCCACATAGGCCGTATCCGCATTACTGATGGTGAACTCGATGGGCCCGGTTTCGTTGATGCTGGAGAGCGGGAGATGCTCCACCCATAATCCTTGTTCGACACTGGTTTGTGTGGGCGGCACGGTCCACAAATCAAATTCACTGTTGGTGGAGGGGCAGGACTCGGCGTGGATTAAGGCCATGTTTTAAGAAAAGATATCCTTTGTCTTCTTCGATGTGCGTCGTCGCTGGGTGGGTCGTCGACTGGTGCGTGGTCTCGGTGGGGCAGCTCTTTTATTCCCAACGGTGCGTTGTGCTTTGGCCACCAAGACGCCTCCCGCTTCTTTGGCCCGCCGTTTCAAGGATTCTTTGGGTGCCGTACCCCCCAAGACATCACCGGCCACTTGCAGTCCACTGCGTACCGCTTGTTTGCCGATTGCTTTCACCCCACGCGTCACCAAGGGCAGGAACGTTTTCACAATGCTGCCGAGTATGTTCCCCAGACCATGTCCTCGTTGCATGCGTGCACCGCTAAATACCGGAAAGCCACCCCCGGCATGTTGGGCATAATAGTCGGCATAGCTGCGTGCATCGCACTCGTAAGGTACTTTCATTATGCAAAGTGGGGAGCACGTGCTTGTCGAAAATGAAGTGTCAGCACCACTTTTCCTCGTTCGAATGCCACCGGTCGTCCCGTGTCATCTCTTATATCCACCGTGATCGTGTTGATGTCAGTTTGTCGTACGGGCAAGTAGAGCATGTGGGTGAAACTGTGGGTGACTTGACCTCCATACGTCTTTTTAATGGGGACTACCCGTAACAGAGGTGTGTTGATATGGCCCACGATGTGGTTGTCCACCACGTCCGAGTAGACGTAGAGTCCGTACATACCCGACTTCATATCCATCGGCATCTCGCCATGGTGTTCGGTGGGACCAGCGAACGTATTTAGATCGAAACCCAGCATTTGCTGTAGGATAGCACTCAGTACGACACTCGCCTTGCCGGGGACGATAAGCTGTGCCTTGTCGTTGTGTGCGTTGTAATCGAAGTCCACGTGATTCTTGAAGGGATAGGCTTTGATGGGTCTTGAAGTATTCGTCACCCCCCGTAGCGCCTTATAATGCATCAGTCTTGACAGCCCACCCATGAACTCTTTGGGGGTATCGTATTGGCCTTCGGGCAGGGTGAGTCGGGTGTTTTTGCCTTCGTAGGTCACCTCGTACCACACTTCATTGGCTCGCACGTTGTACCACGAGTAAGGGTATTGGATATCCACGAGGCCACATTCCCAGCGTCCAGGTAAATGCAACGGTTGTGGTAATTGAGTCACATACTTGGCCACGGTGTTGTCAGGAAACACATCCAGCGAACTGTTACTGGGTAGGGTGAGGTAAAACATGGCGACTGAGCTGTCCTGCTGCTGCTGCTGTTGGTTTTAATAGGTCTTCCAGGCCTTGGGCGGTTGTGTCCGGCGTCGTGTTCGTCGCGGTGACTTGCTACGTGTCACGGCTCTGGAGATGTGGGTGTCTTGATCAAGGGTGGTTTTTTATAGGCGCGAAAAGAAGGTGCCCGTTATGGTGGAGTTTTGGGGGGTGACTCCGGTTCCCAGTCGGCTTCCCAAGAAGGTTGTGGTGAGAGTCGTGGTGCACGACTCGGCAATTGCTGGGTTTGCTGCATAAAGGCCCAGCGGTGGGGGTTCCCCACCAATTCCTGTGGTACACGCATGTCTTTCAAGCCTTGAGCGAAGACCTCCCATCCTCGAGGATCGGTGTGCGATCTGCGTTGACGCATCAAGTCATTCACTAAATCCGTCATGTGGGTGTCGGGGACCACCTGATTCTGTACCAGGAGTTCGCCTTTATCATTCCAAGTCATGTTAGGATTCTGTTTCATCCGTTGTAATACCAGGCCAGCTTGTTTCTTGAACGAGGCAGGTACACTCTTCAGCACTTCGTCTTCCACCCACTGTGGGGCTGTGGGGGCTACCTCACCCGGCTGTTGGAACGGTGCTGAGGTCGGCGGTCTGTCACGTGGTGGTGGTGGTGGTGGTGGTGGTGGTGCTGTTGCTGGGGTAGACAGGGTTTTGTATTGGTCCATGAACGTCATGTACCGTTGAAGCGTCTCATTGTACCGTTGTACTTTCTCACTGTCGCTTAACCCCGGTCTCTGTAAGATCTGTTGCATCTCTCCATCGAGGCTGTTTATGGTCTTCACCGTAGGTGGGACAGGGTAGGGTGATTGGAGGTTTTGAAGGAACCGAGGTTCGACGAGGACCATTTTTTTCGTGTGGTTCATTGTCGGCCGAAGAGTCCACCCAATACTGGACCCAACACGGAAGCGGCCAACGGTGCTAAGATGGCCCCGAGAAAGCCGCCTTTCTGTAACACCTTTTTCTTTTGTGTTTGAGGGACCCGCTTGTGGACTAGGGTTCGGAGACCTGTCTTATGCTTGGCCAACTTGGTCTTCTGAGCCGGAGTCAGTGGTACGTTGCCTTTTAACAGATTGTACCCGATCTCGCACAGACAGCGTACAAGGTCAGGGTCCGCACCGCGTACAATGGTTCGGACTAACTCGGGTGGGGCCGTCTTCAATACACGGAGCGTGGGAGCGTGCTTCCGTACTCGCGCAGACATCCTGTACAACTAATGCTAGAACCCACAACTCTGCCCTTTTTATCCACCTCACAGACAAAGTCAACCCTGCTGTGGTATTCATTCTTTTATTATTCCCCATCATCAAACACACAGACCCCAGCTGGGGGCGCCACTGTGGGTGTGTTTACATTATTTTTGCATGTACACGTGGTGGGTCTCTCCGGGAAAGATGCCGTTCCGTAGTCGAAGGTGGTCGGGGGTGGCTTGCTTGAGGTCGAACAGCATATACCCGTGCTGAGGGGTTGTGGCATCTTTAAAGGCTTCCAACGCAAACGGTGTGCGGCCGGGATACATCTGTCTCGCCAGGTGCAGCAGTTGAGTGGTATCTCTCGGGTTTTTGAAGACCACCAGGTAGTGGGCATTTAAGCTGATATTCCGATGTTCTTTGTTTTTACTGAACAGATTCTGCACAATGTAGATGATGCTGAGCCGTCGATGATGGCTGCCTTTGGTAAAGAGTTGGGTGACCCGTGCATCCGTCTCCGCCATGAGATCATCCAGAACCACCAAGGTGTCGGGTTCCAAATCGGCCAGGTTGGGTAGGCCTTCCACGAACGTGATGTGGGGCATTGCAGCATACGCTTCCTGCCATTCT